>SNQJ01S0037116.1:89233-107101 GCA_010110895.2 Picea sitchensis | reverse complement strand
CAAGGATATGGAATTTTAATACAGACTGAGGCAGAATTTGGTGTTTTGTTACAGCTTTAGCTTCTCATGATATCAATATTTTGTTTCACGTTATGTATATAAATTTGTATTTGGTTAATGACTACTTTAGCTATCTTAATCTTCTGCAAATGATATAATTTAATCACTGTAATCCATATCTGATTTCTTCTAATATTTAAAAAGCATAGCAATTGCTTGATTCAGTTTGTGAACAACATATTTCTCTTCTTCATAAGTTAAATTATTAAGTATAAGTTTTTGCATAACAGGTTTCCCTTATTGTAGAAACTTATAAATCATATAATTGTTATGATATTTTATGTCTTGTTTGTCCTGTAAACAACTCAAAGAGCAGCGCAACCTAACGTTTACGAGAAGCTTCTGGATTAACCGGTGCAAGTTTCCTTCCTCTGACCAGCTTCGAAGTCATCATACACAGAACAAATTAGGAGCGTTTCCATGTTAGTTTGTCATTTTTTTTAGTATATTTATTAGTAGTTTAGTTTAGATATAAGTTTAGTTAGATTTATGTTAGAATTAGTATATTAGATCGTTTAATTTCAGTGAGTTGTATTTCTTATTTATAAAATCAATAAATCAATAAAAACATCTCTCACTGTCTTAGGACAGAAAGCACATGAGTTTTACAGGTTTTATTTAAATCTGCCAGTTGTAGATATTGTACATTTGTGAATAAGTTATAGTGCAATAAGAAGTTAGACAGCTAATTAGTAGAGTTAGTATAGTAGTAATTAGTAGTTTGTATATATAATTAATTAGATTAGTGTATTAGTTTGTTTTAGTGTTAGTAATAGTTTGTTTTATTTATTGTTAGTTAGTTTAGTTTGTTTTATTTAGTTTTAGTTAGTTTGTTTCATTTAGTTTTAGTTAGTTTGTTTTATTTAGTTTAGTTTGTTTTAGTTAGATTAGTTAGTTTAGATTAGTTTTCTCTTTGGTTTTCTTAGAACCTTAGAACGGCCAACGGAGCCGTTAAACCCATCAGGGTGGTTCATTCCAAATGGCTTGGGTTATTAGACAACCCCGGACCGGTTCCACTCTCTCAGTTGACGGACAGTCAATTTCACCCGTCAACAGAAAGCTCATGAAATAATTCTAAAACTGAACATGTCACAGCTTTCCTACCACTGTGAACCTCAAACTCTCATTGTCAAATGGATATTTATACACTTGAGAGATACTAATTAAGGATATCCATGAATGAATAATTTATGTTGTATCATGAGTGTGGACGTCCCTTTTCTGCACCTATAAATGTAGTTGTTCATATATCATGGAGAAATTTGTTCCCTCATATGGATAAAACTTTGTAATCTTATGCTCATCATTCTTTGTATCATAGATGGGATCATTGTCAAAATTATAGCATCTTGTATCCCATTGGAATTTGTTGACCTGAAGGAATGCTTCAATATTTTCAATCTATGTGCAATCATATTCCCTACCCAGTGAAGAATTTCCCACCAAGTTGTCCCCTTCTAAATCACTACAAGATGTATCATGAAAATTGGATTATTGAAAAGGAATATAGGCTATTTGATGTCTACTTTCATCTGGAGATGGGAGGGTGGGTTCTTGAATATCACCATTAAGAATTATTTCTTCATCCATATGATATTCAATTCTATCTTGATTCTTGATGGAAAAATGAGAATATTATTCCCCACAACTCCCTACTATGATTCCTTCCTCTTCTTTATCCATGTAGCCAAAAATTTCTTCTCTCATATAAATCATAACCCTATCAGCCTCTGTAAGATAAGACTTTTCACCATTTTTTTCACGATTTTGGAGACAAACGGTCTCTTGATTCCCTTCTTCTACAAGATCTTGATTACCACTTGCCTCATCCATTTCTTTGAGGATTTTCCAATAGGCCTCTCATAAACCACCACCATTTTCTGAACCTAAGCGATCATGTGATAGTGGCTCATGGGAGGGAGGATAAGGATGAACCTCTTCATAGAGATCATCTTCAAGATTTTGTATACGAGGCTTAGAATACTCTATTTTGATGTATTCCAACAAGAAATTGAGTGCATCCATTTTTCTTTCGCACAAACACCGTGATCTTCATTGTTACTGATGATCTCAATATATTACATAAGAAGAACAATACCATCCTCAATAAGTCTATGTGTAGAATATAATTCTTTTATTTCATGAACTAGGGGAAACCAACTTGCTGAATCATAGTCCCAACTTGCACAACATGCTTATGAAAATAAGTTAAAAACATGATTTTGCCAAGGATTTCATACCACATATGTGCAGACCCACTCATATTTATCATAAAAAGTTTCATCATGAGATTCTCATGGAATAATTCATTTTTCTCACAAAATGCAATAAAGGTAGATATGTATTTCACCATTGAATCCACATATCCATAGAAACGGGGAAATTACTTGTCCCATTTTGTATCAATTATATGATCACAGGGAAAAATATTCATACCTGAAAAGTCAACTATAGCATAACATTCTGGAAACCATGGAGGGAGCTCTCCCATCTTTCATTATTTGTAGAACTCAAAGTAAGGATAAAGTGAAAATCCAGGATGAAAAATATCTATTAAAATACCATAATGGAGTCGCTAATACATACCTTACTTCTTACCTTGAAGAGAGGAATCTTGTAATGTACCTCTTTATTATGTTTGGTTCGAGTGGAGTCTCCATATGAGATCCCTGCAAGTTAATCAATAAAATAACAATCTCACCAAGATACAAAACAAGAAAACTTACCTAGATGATATCTTTGGAGAAGTAGGCCAAATGACCTTGGTCCCCAACAATGGCACCAAAAAATTTTATTGACCAAAATAACATTCTAATTAAGGTCCCTCGAGGTGCTAAAGTAGTGCCACCTAGGAAAAGTGCCCAATTTCAGTGTGGCACAAGTCCTTCCCTGTTCAATCCCAACTCCTATGCTAAAGGAAATTGGGAGGCTTCCCTAACACAACAACTTCACCCGTAAATTAGTAGACCAACGCCTATGTGATATAGATATGAAGGTGGAAGTTGATTATTTAAGCCAATTGATCTGGATTGATAAATAACAAACCCAAATTACACATATCAACAAAAAAAACCCACTCTGAAGGTGTGAGATAAATCAATAAAATAGTGCAAAAGAGCGGTGAAAATCCTGTACTAATTTCTTAGATCAAATCCTTTTTATTCCTCTTGGTAATGCGGTTGTTCCTAACTTATTAATTTTTTCCCTAAGTTTTAGATCTACAAAATGTGTAAATAAAGAAAAAAAAAACAAGAAAAATATCCTTTTGGGGGCCTCCCACAAGCGTTAAGCACCTTAGACCACTAGATCTATGGGATAAGAAGCTAGGAAAGTATGGTATTAATGATTTCCTATGCCCAAAAATTCATATATGCAACAAATTCATAATTTCTAGCAAGATGGAAATCACTATGCAGAGTTGGGGTTCAAATCCCCCTAGGGTCAAAACCCATAAAATTATTCCAGCAAGATAATATCATTGTAATGATTGGAAATTGCTTATTTTTATCCTAGAAATTTATATTTTCAGTTGTAAATTGAATTTGGAAAAATACAAGGGGTTTCTTAGGACATATAATTACTTGGAAACCCCTTAGGGTGAGATTATTGTTGGATCTGATGTAAATTCTGTTGTAATATACTACATATCTACAAAACTCCTCAAATAACCTCGTAAAATATAAAATTAAATGAAGAAAATTAGAGGGACAAATGGGTTTTGGGTAGAGATGAATATAGTGACAAAATCCCCAAGGGTTCATTAGCTATGAAAGATGAAATTTTAAGATCGCGTTAGGATAGCTATTTTGAGTTTTTTTCTATTTTATGATTTTTGCATTTTTTTTTTTTTAAAGAGGAGACATAAAAAGAGATTTGTTTGGATTTTAAAATAAAGTTGGATGAAGTAGTGAGGCTTACCTTGTCCTTACTCTTATCTCTAGAGCATTGAATTGCGATCACAACTCTTTCTAAGTCGGCCACAAAATTTGGACTAGAATATGGGTTTGGACTTGATGGACTATCGCCCATAATATAGTATAGAATAGTTGTATTGATTCTATATATTACCAGGAAAGATCTTCGAGTGGGATGGTCTCCAACCATTAAATCAACATGCATGTGAAATGATATCTCCTCCTTGTTGAAGATACCCTCGATAAGGGTTTTTCGAACACTTGGATTTGAGCCACTTGACACCACCAAACGAGTAGAAGAAATGGAGTCTAGAACTCTCCTTCCACGTAACTATGTATCCCCTCGATGTGTTTAGCCAATATCCCTGCAAATAATATGGAAAAAAAAATATCTACTCTATGAAGCACTCTTACACTTATCTAAGAAGAAAGAGCATAGAATAAGAAACCCATGAAACGAACTAGAAAATAAATGTTCTTAGTGGATGGCATAAATGATCTCACAATTCGATAACAACCTAAATAGGAGGAGCGACTAGATTTTTATAGAATATATTTACAACGGTTATTTTCCCTCTCCCAATTAAAAATATTTGTTTGACTTGTCATCCACAACCCATAGACTAAGGCACTTTTACAAAATAATATTTTTATTATGAAAAAACATTTTTATTCATAAGAATCCTCAAAAGGGTGACTTGAATTCAATCCATGAGGCAATGTATAGCTGGTAATGATGTCCAGTGGTTATTTTCTTGACCAAATTTCTTGAGATGCAAACACATTTAACGAAGAAGAAAATATAAAATGGATTTAATTTGTTGCAGGGGGGATTTAATTTGGATTAGTGTGCCAACAATTCATGTCGTCTCCCATGTTCCTTCTTTATGGATGTAACATACCCAACTACCCATATGTTGGGATATGCTACTTAAATAGTCTTAGGCAGGCTACAACACACCCATCCACCATCAGGTGGGGCACGCTGCAGTCCAAAGCCTCAGTTCTCTTAACTTATATCGAATTCAAAATAATTCTTATTAATAAAAGAGGCATGAACACCACATGCATAAGACAAGATCCCTGCTACAACTTAAAGCAGTAAACAATGTTCCATGCAAAATAAATAACCAATAGACAGGAACATTCAAAATACATATTAATTAAATACATAGCAGAAATAAGCATTACATGGAAAACACAGAGAACACTTATCTTTGCAAGTAAGCGTTCACCAACTGGCTATAGACCAAGGAAGTTCCTCCCAACCATAGACACTATTGTTCTTTTAATATCAACAAAAGGTCACCCCCAAGCCATGGCTATGAATCCACAAGGATGGGTCTTGGGCCAAGTCTAAACACACAACAATTGGCTAACTAGCTCTCAGGTTTCCCAACATCACAACAAGTCCAAAATTCCATCTCTCTTTCCCCCCTCAACTTGCACAACCCAAATAAATGAACACCTTTCTCTACCATGCAATCCTTGACGCTGTTCCATTTCTCTACTAGGGCTCCAATGCTAATGGTCAGGAAATCTCCCTGCTGGAAACTCAAAGGATTCTTAGTTGTGGAAAGTTGTATCCGAACTACCATCAATATCATAACTAATAGGCCTTTCAACACTCAAGCTATCATAGGCCTTTCAACACTCACAACAATCCAAAGTACACCAACTCTCTTCTACCTAGCCTACATAACCCAAGAGAGTGGACCCCCTTCTCTGCCACGCAGTCCCTTAGGTTGTCCCTCTCCTTCCAGGGCTCCAGTTCTTTTGGTCAAGAATCTCCATGTTGGGACTCTTAGGATTTGCAGCTATGAGAAAAATTAACCAATAGCCACCCAAGCATCCATTCGTATCCATGCTCATACCAAGAGCACACGAATTATGCTCGAGTGAGTGAAGGAAAAGGAAGAAGAAGAAGAACAAGGGGAAGAAGATGAAGAAAAAACCAAAACAATCCCCGAGGGATGTTTAAATTACATGAAGACAAGCGCCACATGGCCTCTCTCCCAAGAATATCATGTAACCCCTTTTCTCCATAAAATCAATTATGGGTAAAATAAAAAAATAATAATAAAAAGACTTATCCCTTCAATCCCTCTCTCTCATGGAATCATAGTCCCCTACCTATTTTGTCCTTATCTGTCTTGTAGCCAACGATGTATTTATTAATGTGTATGAAGCATTACATTTCCTAGGCACTCTAACCCCTTTTCAGCTTTACTGACTCACCAGCCTAAGTCACAATTACATAATACATTCTAGTTCATAAGGGTTAAAACCAGGATATTACATCCCCCTCCCCTTATTTTGGCATTGTCCTCAGTGCAAAACACCATTCCAATGTTATTAAAATTACAAATATAGGCTCTTTGGCCTTAATCCACATAGGAATTCCATCCAACTCTTATATACATAGGCACTCTGGCCTAAAATTAAACATTTATACATAGGAATTCCGACCCAAAACATGTATAATGATCTTTAGAATTTATATTTCTAGCAGTAGTTCCAACTAGCAAGATCTCATTCCTTATAAGCCATGCACAACCCAAAGAAATGAACCCCTTTCTCTGCCATGCAGTCCCTAAGATTGTTCCACTTCTCTCTAGGGCTCCAGTGCACTCGCCCATGAATTTTCAGAGTTGTGGCTTCCAAAACTCCAACTGCAACAAGTCCATTGGAATTTCTTCATTCCATGACTTTGTCATTCAGTTGTTTCAACAACTCCTTATTTTCCCCCATAGTCTAGTAATTTTCTAGATCCTCAACATTCGTTGCTTTCCTACATCATTTCAAATAAACAAGCATGTCAATTCACAGTTTGTGCATAAATTTTTTATTTTTGTTCATAATCTACGAGTAAATTTTCATAATCCAAGAGTAAATTTTCATAATCCAGTACAATACTTATCTATGTGGTTCGTGGATCTACATCCATACGATTGTCTCATTAACTTGGATCATTGTTTTCCTTGACATACCCATTATGTGCATGATCCCAATCAATATTTTAAATGAACCATCAAAGTATCCTCTTCCTCATGGTCACTCACCTTCCAGGCCTAGACTCATGCATCCCCTTCTCTGTTATACAATCCCTCAGGCGATCCATCTTTCCTGAACAAGGTTTTCTTGCACAAGAATATTTATTGACATTAAATGGAATTCGAATATTGAATGGAATGAACCCATCATTCTTTACACATGTATTATCAGTCAATATTTTCTTTATTCTATCCATAAATATTTTTATTACTTTGTCTCCCCCAACAGAGATTTTCTGTAATTTATCATTATGTAGCTACTTTAACCTACAACTTTCTTGTTGTAATATCTAATAGTTCCTGAAGTGTTTTCAACTTCATGAGTTAGAAATACTCACATTATTTCAGCTGTTAGCATAATCATTTCTATGTTATATAATATATACATGCATTCGCCCAAATGCATTCAATGATTCATGTATTATCACTTGTAATATTTTAATAGCTCTGAAAACTAATCTTGGAATTTTAACAAACAAAAATCCAATCACCTTCAACTAGTACTCATATTAAATATAATGCATCTATCCATCAGTACGTATTTTCAGCACCACATGCTTTTCATAATGAAACAATGGATTACTAAATAAAATAACAATAAATGTGCCAATAACCATGGACAAATCTATACAATGCATCCATGCATTGGCTACATAATACCACATAACTATGTCATGCATTCCACCACAATGAGTTGGAAGGTCTAGCCAACAACTCAACACATCATCCACACACTTCCTACTGCTTGCCTGACTATTTGGATACCTTCCTTTTCAACCCAAACACAACACCAATAATATAATTCTCAAGTGCTCTTCAATGTTGGCAAGGAGGTTTCATTCCAAACATCAGATATATAGTAGATACCATTGAGAACTCACATAACATTATAGTGCTTCTATATCCAACCATATTATGGTCTCACACATGACTATATATATATGGATATTCATTGTTATCGAATGAGTATCTCTCTTGAATTAACCCTGTTATGAACCCATAACCATTCATAACATAATATGCAACCAAAATTTTATCTAATGCATTTTGGCATCAACAACATTTACATACTCTAGGCCTTTGGCCATTGCATATCAATTTAAATATTGAAAATTAAATGAGGGAATTCTTACCTCAATCCCCTTCCACATGTATGCATCAATAGAAACTAAATGCATACCTGCATGTTTGTTATCAACCTACTTGTTTCTATCTAACCAACTGATATTTGTAGAAGCTTGCAAACTCCCTCCTTCATCATTTTGATCACCATGCCTACCACCCTCATGGGTCTTCACCTACATGGAAATCATAAGAAGCAACAACATCCACATCTTTTACCCTGCTATATCATTTTTCCTGAATACATAATCCATCATTAGTCATACTCAATCATTATTTCTTAATAATAAACTATTCTAAGTTCACAAGTATATTATATGCATATCCGAGCATGTGCAATTAGACATCCATATGCACCAAGCATTCACTATCAACATGCATACTAATGAATATGCATTTTAACTTCATTTTATGCCTCATCCATTCTAGTGGATTTCTATTTTAATTCACTTATTTATTTATCTATTTATGTTGTATATGGTTGTCCTTGAACTCCTTCAGATCCTTGTTGCCTCATGTGATCCCATTCTACTCATCTGCACTATTGTTCCTGGTCCGAATACTTTCCAGCCAAGTTCCCCTTGGCCATTATGCAATCCAACCAGTGTACTCAAATTGCAACAACACCTTTGGGTAGGCATGCCCAAATTTACCTTTATGAGACATTCCAACATGAGGCATGAGACTTTACCTAGAATGGTGTAGCTCAAAACATTCTTTCACTCTACTACCACAACACTCTTGAATCAAATACAATTACTCCTAGTTCTCCATTAGGTTATTTCATTAGCCTTTCCCTGTGAAACCATACTTTTCACACTTAATACTATTCCCAATGGAAGTCCATTTTCATTCAATGACACTTTCCAAGTGAGAGAGCATTCAATTTCTCTGCATTGACTTTATGCTTCCATTGTGAACTCTGATATAAGAAGTGGGTTTCTTTCACACTTAATCTTTGCAACTGTCTACACCTCTCTTCCTTCAAGGATAGGCAATCATAATTTTCCTTTCTATGCCCTTCAATGATATTTTTAGTCTGCCATATTCATATCCTATGTGAGGATTCTTTCTTTTGTTGTACCTGCAGTTTATTCAAATTATGTGGTTGTTGACTAATACTTGTATTCCACTATTCTTGAGTTCTTTTTCCACCTTTCATTACTTTATCTGTAGCTCTCTATTGCCTCATCCAACTCCTATAAGATCTGTCATGCTTCCATGACCCTAACATCTGATCCTAGACTGGAATTGACCTGATTATACCTCTAATCCTGCCAAAATCTACAAGCAATCATCTGGTTAGAATTATACATATCAGACAAAATTGTCAATTAAATTTACAGGTACCTTTTTTGTTTAATTCATGAAGAAAAATTATATCAATTATAACAATTATCCAAAAATAGAATGATTCCAGGTCATTCTCCTCCGAATCATCTTTCCAACGATTGAAATATCGCCCCAATCCAATATCGAAGCTGAAAGTTAGGGCTCCCTGAAAACCACTTTCAACCCCCTTAGTTGATACAAAAATTGAAATATGCAAAGGCACTTCCTTCAAACCATGTCCACATGACCACGACTTGAAACCATGGGCTTAATCACCCTTTAGCGCCCTGCTCTATATTTTTCTACACAAGATCTTGCACAAACACCAAGTCTGAGGGTTGGTTTACTTCTAGGCCCTTTTTACCTTATCATGGGACCAACGTTGGGACCAAGTCCTTTAGACATTGGCCTTCAGCTGTTTTCCCCTGTCAACTTATGTTTTCCCCCAGAGTTACACTTCGCCGAAGCCTTTAATAACTCCACTAGAAAAAATGGATGGTTGAGATTTAATATCCCGTCGAATGGAAGGTCCTTCCCCCATATGGAGGCTTCAATGAAATCAATGGCTACGACTTAATCAAACGTTGAGAAGGACGACTCTCAACCAATTTGGAAATTCGGTGCTCCGAGGCTACATGATATTTTCATTCTCTAGTCTTCCACTTCCCTAGAGTGACAATCCTCTGAAGTGCTTACTCTGTTCATCCATGGATTAATCGGACGATCGAGATTTACTCAAGTGTTCATACGGATAGTCCTCACACACTTCGAAAATTCAACTCTCCAGGATAATTCCATTCCCGAGTCTACCACTTCCCTGGAGCGACAATCCTCCGAAGTACTTACCCTATTCTTCCACGGCTTAATCCAATGGTTGAGAAAGGTCCCGAAGGAAACTTAGATCGATGATTTACGTGCCTTCATGACTTCAGGCTTCGACACTTTTCACTGGTAGAAACCTAGAAACCCTCAGAGTCACATACTCTTGGAGATGACACGACATGCTGAAATCACCTAGGGTGACGTGGACCCATGGCACATGTGCCACATGTCACTAAAACTGAACATATCGGGGTCCAAAAGGTACCAAATCTGGGTGACACATGTCCCCACACGACACCCCTACCACTTGGCATAAGCCATGTCATCAACCACATGGACGATCCACAATCACTGCTCCAGATCCGACGTTACACGTGACCTCACGAATTTACACTTTGGGGCTTCGATGCTCTAGGGTTTTTCTCTACAACATACCTAGTAATCATCGGAGTGGTGAAGTTACGAAGTATGAACTTTGCTACCCTTCTACCACTACCATATCCGATGACCCACAACACTCCCAAATTTCTTCCCTCGATCTAACAGTCGATAATAATTCCAAGACTTCGACGCTTCGGGGCTCCGGGTTGTAGCAGTTCAACAAGGTTCAAAACTCCTGGAGTGAAAAATATTGAAGTGGTCAACACTAGGTCATCAAGATCAACGAGGGAGATACCTTCATGCCTCCCATCATATCAGATGACTCACAGGACTTCGCAACTCCGACCTTTAGCAATTCAGGATTTGTCTGCCTACCAAGATCATCGAAGAAATGAAATTTCGAAGTCTTACCTTTTTCACTTGGCCTTAATCAATGGATAATGATCAATCATCTAGATCTGATGACTGGGAATTAACCTTTCCCAACCTATGGTTTCTCCTTCATCAAACGACCCTTGTTCATCTGCCCTCCGATCCAACGATCCATATCTACCTTAATCCCATGGTGGGGATCTCTCCCGAATTCGAAAGGGATAGTCATGATCCTTCGATCTCTTACAAAGGATCTTTGACATTCTAGCTTCTGTGTAGACTCTGCAACGCCATTCCTCCTGAGCTTCAGGATTTCAAAGTCATAAATCAATCTCAACCACAAGACTCTGACCAACAGATCTGGCCCATACCAGCTCAGTGTTTCAACCAACATCTCTAATACCAATCTGTAACATACCCAACCACCCATAGGTTGGGCTACTCTACTTAAACAGGCTTAGACAAGATGCAACACACCTAGCCACCAGTAGGCGAGGCACGTTGCAGTCCAAAGCATCATTTCTTTGAACTTATCTTGAATTCAAAAGACTTATCATTAATAAAAGGGGCATGAAAACCAAATGCATAAGACAATATCCTTGCTACAACATAAATTAGTCAACAAGGTTCCATGCACAACAAATAACTAACAGATAGGAACATTAAAAATACATATCTTAGAGATAATTAAATAGACAACAGAAATAAACATTACACAAAAAACACAAAGAGCACTTATCTTTGCAAGTAAACGTTCACCAACTAGCTACAGACCAGGGAAATTCCTCCCAACTATGGACATTGTTGTTCTTTTACTCTCAAAAGTAGGTCACCCCTGAGCCAGGGATATGAATCCATAAGGATGGGTCCTAGGCCAAGTCTAAACACACAACAGTTGGCTAACTATCTCTCAATTTTCCCACCCTCGCAACAAGTCCGAAATTCCATCTCTCTTTCCCCCTCAACCTACACAACCCAAAGAAAAGAACACTTTTCTCTGCCATACAGTCCCTAAGGCTATTCCATTTGTCTACCCGGGCTCTAGTGCTACTGGTCAGGAAATATCCCTGCTGGAAACTCCAAGGATTATCAGTTCTGTACATTTCTATCCTAACTTCCATCAATCTCATAACTAACAGGCCTTTCAACACTCAAGTTATCATAGGCCTTTTAACACTCACAACAATCCAAAGTACATTGGCTCTCTTCTATCCAGCCTACACAACCCAAGAGAATGTACCCCCTTCTCTACCAGAGAGTCCCTCAAACTCTCCATCTCCTTCAAGGGCTCTAGTGCTTTAGGTCAAGAATCTCTATGATGGGACTCTTAGGATTCATAGTTGTGAGTAAACTTAACCAAGAGCCACCAAGCATCCATTCGTATCCATGCCCAGACCAAGAACACATGTATTCTTCCCAAGTGAGTGAAGGAAAATGAAGAAGAAGAAGAACACAGGGAAGAAGACAAAGAAAAAACCAAAAAAACCCCCAAGGTATGTTTAAATTACATGAAGACAAGAGCCACATGGCCTCCCTCCCAAGAAGCTCATGTAACCCCTTTTCTCCATAAAATCAATTATGGGTAAAATAAAATAATAATAATAAAAAGATTGAGCCCCTCAAGCCCCCTCTCTCGTAGAATCATATCCCCCTATCTCTTTTTCCCTTGTTCGTCTTGCAACCAACGATGTATTTTATTAATGTGTATGAAGTATTACATTTCCTAGGCACTTTGGCCCCTTTTCAACTTTACCGTCTTACCAACCTAAGTCACAATTACATAATACATTCTAGTTCATAAGGGTTAAAACCGGGGTGTTACAATGGCTCCCTTTGTCCCACCACTGTTCTATTTGATCCAAAATAACTCATTAAACATGCTAGGCAACCACGAGTGGGGGTTGATGTAATTGTTTTATGCATCGATCACTTGAAAATGGGCATTGGCTACCTTTGTTGTGTAGAATACCCACGACCCACAATTGATTTCTCACGTGTTGGTTCAACTCACCAAGAGTTCGCTGAAATGGTGGATTAAATGTACACAACATATCCCATCATTAAACAACAACTAATATGGAAACTGGGTTTGCCTCATTTGGAACCCACATGAGTTTACTTTATAGATTTAGAGAAAGGAAAAAATTATTTTATAATTAGATTAATGTGGCGGCCCCCTTTCATTTTTATAGTTTTTATGGGTCATTCTATAAGTAAAGGTGCATCTTCTTTGGTATACGAAAACTCCCTTGACTTTTGTGTCTTCCCCATGTAATGTTTAACTTTTTTTTAAGCAAGTGCAACCCTCTTATGTATGATGAACGGTTTTTTTTATATGGAGAATAAGTAAAAATGTATCTCCATGTATAATGGCATTGTATTTTTTATCACTTGCACATTAGGATATAATTATGAAAAGGGGATGTCCCCTTTTATAATATCATGTAATTTTCCCTTTAATCATTCAAGATATAACATTTTGTGCCCTTTTAATTGTCCCTTTTTCTTTATTTTACCAACCCATGTAAACCTTTTTGGATTGAAAATTTTTGGCACAAGGATTTTGGTAGGAAGGATATTTCATTGACCTTTGATGTTGGAACTTTCCTTGCTTGTCAATGGATGACCCTTTTTTTCCATGTTTATCTCGTAACTATGGCTGCGTGACCCTTCAACAACTTATTTTTTTTCTTATAACCCAATATTTTTCCAAAATTTTAATGTGGCATGTCAAGCAAACATGACTACAGTCAATGTGATTCATTGTTTCACTTTTGGCCCTGGGACTCCATGCATTGGGTTCATGAACTTACTCAGAAAATATGATTGTTGTGAATTGTGATATTGTCATGTTTGAGAAATGTAAAGTGCTAAATTAACCAAGGCCAAGAGATGCTTACAGACTCTAGACATATGACCATGTGGGAAATGACATAGGTGCGCAAGAACATGGGTGGACTAGACTTACATAATGTGATCACCCCTACAAATAACCTATCTCCCATAAACCATGTGTCCCAATAGATCCATCCCAAGGCCTCCAATCATATCTAGGACAAAAATAAATCAGATATTAGGATGAAAGGAATTAAGGGTGGGGACTAGAGGGACTAGGCATGGTCGACCACAAATTCCTAGGAGTCCATATACAATATCGTCCACATGGATTACAAGGATTTAAATTTCATATTACTAGGATTACAATGGTGTAGCCAAATGAAAATCATAAGGTACCTCTCCAGAAGGTAATAGGGCCTAGGGGGAAGGGGGGGTAAACATAAAGGTAAAGGGTGTGAAGGTTCCTAGGGATAGGAATGGAGCCCTAGGTTAGAATCAATAGGGAAGGAGTAGGGACCTATAGAAGAGAGTTCAAGCATAGAGATGATGAGATCCTAGAGGACAAACTATTTCCTCCACATGAAGGTGGTTACAGTAGAGGAAAGCGCCCAATGGAAGAGAGAATTGGTGGCCCAAGGGAAAATACATATGTAGGAAGAGGTAGGGTCCAAAGAGTGGATGGGGTTGGGGATAGAGGATTACTTTATCCAAGGATTGATCCTCGCCCTCAACCATATCAAGGACTTAAGGCACATACCTAATGATCACAAACTTTGGAGGGCACATGTTGGTTGTGGAGCATGATTATCTTCTTGATTCAGAGGTCTTTGTTTTCAACCATTTTTATACCCTATTAAGACTTTAAACCTGAGAAGAAAGTACACTCCTTCACGCGGGGGAGTGCAGGGGGGGCTTGACCCTTCTGTAGGGTTTGGGGGAAAGTAGGCCCCCGTTGGGGGTTTGCGGGTGAAGCCCTTGAAGGAAAAACTGCCTTGTAAATGTATATTGTAATTTCATATTAAATATGGACCGTTCATTATAAGGTCGCAGATATGATAGTAGAAATTATGTTAGGGTTTTTTCCCTAGAAGGAAACCCTCTTTTATGAGGAAAATGTATTATGGCTATGTATCATTGCAAATATTGTATTCTAAGAGAGGAGACTATGAGAGAAAGAAGAGGATGATACAACAGGTGTGTCATAAGTTGTATCCCTTCATTTGTTGGATAATAATAAAGGAAGGTCCTGGCAATTTCTATGGTGGACGTAGACCACACTGTGTGAACCATATATATCTCTGCCTCTATTGTGTTTTGTGTCTTATGTGTTTTATTTCTACATTTGTTTTATTTTATTTCTCCGCAATCATGTTTTTCTAACAACTGGTATCAGAGTGAAAGGTAACTCGTAGGAAAAGAGGGTTCCTAGTTCAAGTGGGAGTAATGGTAGAAGATGGTAAGTTTAGGGTCGAGAAATTTAATGGCCAAAACTACCAGTTACAGAAGATGCATATGGAATATTATTTATATCAGAAGGATCTATTCCTACCATTGGGTGAAATAGAAAAGAAGTCGACGACCATGAAGGACGAGGACTGAGAGGTTCTTGACAGAAAGGCACTAAGAATGATATGGCTGAGCCTGACAATGTCGGTGGATTTCAATATTTCGAAAGAAAATAAAATGAAGGAGATGATGGATGCATTAGCTAAACAATATGAAAAACCCTTGACATCCAATAAGGTATTTCTAATGAAGATATTATTTAATATGAAGATGTCATATGGTGGGTCTATTACATATCATTTAAATGAATTTAATATGGTTACTAGTCAACTAAGTTCTGTAATAGTGGACTTTGATGATGAGGTCAGGGCTCTTATAATCTTGTGCTCATTTCCAGAAATATGGAATCACTTGGGCATGGATATAAGTAACTCTGTCTCTAGTTCAAACACTCTAAAATTTGATGATGTTTTTGGTGTTATCCTTAGTGAGAAAATGCAACGAAAAATCACATGTGAGACATCAGGTAATGTGTTAAACATGGAGAATAGGGGAAGACAAAAGGATAGAGGAAAGGGCTCAGGGAACTAGAAGAATTCTAGGAAGGGCAAATCCAAATCTAGACTTGGAAAGATAAAGTGATGGAATTAGGAAAAGAAAGGACATCTGAAGAAAGACTGCAGAGCTCCAAAGAAACAAAGAGATGGATTGTATGAGAAAAATCGAGAAGCAAATGTAACAGGTGATGTGTTACAAGACTCTTTGATTTTTTATGTAGACAATAATTTGGAGTCTTGGTTAGTATATTCAGGGGATTCATTTCATGCCACACCCCATAGGAAACATTTTCTATATTATGTTCAAGGTGATTTTGGACAGGTTCATTTGGGTGATGATGCACCATGCAAAATTGTTGGAATGGGAAAGGTAAAAATAAATCAAAGGAATGGAAACCAATGGTTGTTGAAAGAGGTAAGACATGTTCCAGATCTATGGAAAAATCTAATTTCAACAAGGCAGTTGGCAAGTGAAGGTTGTATATCCATATTTATAGATAAGGTGTGGAAGGTCACCAAAGGATCATTGGTGAAAGAAAAAGGAGAGAAGGTAGGTACATTGTATTTATATACTGGTAATACTGACTCTTTTATCTCTTTAACTTCTACAGGAGTTGATACAACACTATGGCATCATAGGCTTGGACTCATGAATGAGAAGGGAATGCAGATACTTCACAAAATAATTTGTTTTACCATATATTAAACAAATTGATTAGGATTTCTGTGAGCATTGTGTTTATGGAAAACATAAGAGAGCCATATTTATTAGAGTCGAAAAAGAAAAGAAGAGTGAAATATTAGAGCTTGTGCATACAGATGTATGGGGACCAACTCCGGTATCATCTCTTGGTGGCTCTCGTTATTATGTTATTTTTATTGATGATGTTGTTGGATCACTGAGAGGTGGGGTGAATCAGTAATAGAGAATTTCAATCATTTTTAACAACAAATTGCAAGTATTATATCAATGTAGAATTATCATCTAATAGTCGTAGAGTAAATAAACAATGAACAAATGAGCAATCATAGACATACACAGTACACCGACATTTTATGTGGAAACCCAAAGCGAGAGAAAACCACGTAATGCTTTTTCTTATATGTCTTTAAGAATTACATTCATTGGAAGCACCAACTTCCTTTTTTTTCCAACTACAACTGGAAGGAGGCTCCAATCCCCTAGTTTCTCAAGCTACAACCTGAAGGAAGCTCCAACTCCCAAATTCTCTGGCTACAACCAAAAGGAGGCTACAACCCCCTATGTTCTCCGGCTACAACTGAAAGGAAGCTCCAACTCCCCAATTCTCTAGATACAACCAGAAAGAGGCTACAACCCCTTATGTTCTATGACTACAACCGAAAGGTGGCTACAACCAACTATCCTTGCCCCATCCAACCGCCTTGATGTAGAAGTAGAATAATGGAACCATTGCCACACTATCACTATGAGATATATTGTTGTAAACCTGTACCAATCAACCTGTAATCAACCTGTAACAACCTGTACCAATAATCTCTGCCAACATGTACCATACATCAACCTATACCTCAAACTGTACCATAAACAAATGGATCAACCATGCATCAAACATGTATAAATAACGTGTCACAATAACCTGTCCAAACAACTTGTAATCAAACTGTACCATAAACAAGTGCATCAACCATGCACCAACCTATACCTCAAACTGTACCATCAATGAGTGCATCAACCATGCACCAAATATGTACCAATGATGCATCAAATACACATAAACTATGATTCATCAAGATGTACCAACATCATCAACTATACATCTCATGTATGTGCCAACTCATCAACTACTTGTCTCAACCATGTACCCAACATGTACCTCAACCAAAATCCCTCATCAATTTCATCATCCAAATCTGATTTGTAAATTTGCA
>SNQJ01S0037116.1:55265-89223 GCA_010110895.2 Picea sitchensis | reverse complement strand
TGTTTCCACTGCATATCGGTTGTGTTATTGGCCCATAGTTCACAACCGTAGAGGATCACCGGAATCACTAGAAGCCCAAAAAGAGTTATAGTGGTTTTCCAGTCCCACAGCTCTGCCTCTCTACACCTGTTTTGAAAAGAATAAAATGCTTTCCAACTCCCTAAAGTTCTTTTCTTTCTACAACCATCCCAACTTAAATTTCTGTTGAAGTCAATTCCGAGGTATTTGTAGTCTGCAACTTCCTCCAGAATGTTTCCTTCAAAGTAGAACTTATGCTGGTTATGTTTTCTTCTGTTAGAGAAAACCACTACTTTCGTTTTGCTAATATTGACTTGCATCCCCACCCTTCTACAAAACTGCTCAAGGGAACATAAGTGCTCTTGCAAACCAAGAGTTGATTTAGCAATCAATATAAGGTCATCCGCGTACAAAAGAAGCCTTATAACGAACTTGCCCAAATGGACACCGTCACCCCCTTGCGAATTTAGCAAGCATGTAGTTTTTTTTAATTTTAAAGGTTCTTGAATCCTAGGTTTCAGAGTTGTCCATTTTTTATGTGTATTAACTCGATGTATGATGCAATTGTATCTTTCTTTTAATACAATCAATACTCGTTTAAGTTTTAAAAATAAAGTAATATATTATGTTATAGGTGAAAATTAATTCTTTAAAGTAGAGGTATAATTATTTTTATAAATTAAATATCATTTATAAATTAAGATTTAACCCATATTCAATATATTAATTTTTTTATGAGTTAATATAATATTTTATTCCCCTAATGGGGTTGAAAGGGAGGATAGGGATCCAAGGCAACAGGACATCCGACCAAGTGGACTATCAGTTGGATGACACCTCCCAATGCTTGAGAAAGAATGAACCAAGTTGAATAAGCAAGCAGCCTAACTCACACCCACCACGTCCAAGTCTTCATGACAATGTAGATGTCCATGCAAGCGATACCTACTTGGACCAAAGTGGGCACACTCCTCCCTACCATGCTTTCACAACTCAACGTTTGGCTCTCACCTGGAAGAATGGCCATCCCCCAGATGAGTTGACAGAAGCAAGGAGGCTTCAATGTGACGGAACTCCTGGCCACGTGAGCGAGCATCAGGAGGCTCCCTTCCCATGCTCAAACATGCTTGAACATCGCCACGCGGGTGGGTATCTTGGCTCTCAAATGCCATGTCCAAGAATCTATGACCTCGATCGCGGTTATGACGGAGCTACCTTGGGCCTGACTACCTATGCATTCAATGATTGTTAATGCCAACACCCCTACCTCGTTTCCTCGACCTACGACAGCTCACTGTCCAGGCCATAGAAAGAGGAAACAGACATACAGTGCTAACAATTTGGCAACGAAAAGGAAGTACAACAAGTACCAGAGCAATCCAATGAATAATTTAACGAAGAAGCCTAGAAGCATGGAGGTCTGGAAAGGAGGTACCTCTGGAAAAACTATGTGGGGAAGCATGACAAAAAAGGGAGACAAGAACAAAGGCTCATTCGACAAACCTCGACACCCNCAGAGCAATCCAATGAATAATTTAACGAAGAAGCCTAGAAGCATGGAGGTCTGGAAAGGAGGTACCTCTGGAAAAACTATGTGGGGAAGCATGACAAAAAAGGGAGACAAGAACAAAGGCTCATTCGACAAACCTCGACACCCGCGGAATTGGTCGAAAAAACACAGGTGTGTGGTCTAGGATACTTTGGCGACAGAGGGCATGATAAATCTGAATCCTTCATGGATTCACATTCGTCTTTAGTTTGGAAAGCAGGCGAAAAGGAGTATGGTGCCTAGAAGAGGTTATCGTCGTGGTTATAGGACATGAGAGAGCTCCTCCTCGGAGACTCCCTCAAGCCAAAGAGTAGAGAAATATCCATCAACGTGAGTCCAGATGATTCCCACGTCGCGGTTGTTGCCTTTCAAGAAGCCATTCTCCCTCCAATTCATGAGCAGTTGGAAGAAGCCGAAGAGGACATCCGAATGGAATAAATTCTCACTCCCACATAGGAGGTAAATGAAGGCATCATTTCTTGGGTGCTAGACATTGGAAGTTCGCAGGGTCGTGAATCCAAATATTGGAGGACAATGGAACTCTATTGGCACATCAAAATGCTCCTAGGCCAAATGTTGCAGACGTGCGAGGAAGCACAAAACATCATTCAACTTTAGCTCAACGAGTTTCACATGCTCCTTCGTGAAGTCCTAGCGCGTCTTCCTCTCACAGGTTTTGCTACAATAGCTCAATCATGCAAGCATGCAAATCTTGTTCCTCCTTCGGGGCCTCAAGCACTCTCCTAGAATGAATAATCAGTATGTTTTACTTTTTTTCTTTTTGTATAAGGGAGAGAAGGTATCTCAAGGCCTCAAACTCTAGTAGCTCTCAATACTTTTCTTACAAAGTATATATAGATAGATAGAGGACAGTCAAAAACTTGCTTCAAAGTGTTTGGATAGATAAACGGTTTCGTTGTTATTGATCTAGTTTTCCTAGTAGCAGACCAGTGGCTCAGAATTTTTGTATGGATCTTTTACAAGTAGACTAAAACAAATTTCCCCATGTATTTAAAAAAAACATATAATGTTTTATTAAAAATTAAAAAAAAAAATTGTATAATTTTTTTTAAAATTTAAATATATATATTTTTAATTTTAATTTAGTATTTTCCTTTAATAATATACTTATAAAAATTATGAATAAACTTTTTTTCTATTTAAGTGTGTAGCTTTTCACAATTAGTCATAATGTTGTTTGATCTTTTTAGAGATAAATTATGTATAAAATTTTGAAATGTCCAGCATTTTGAGTGGACACTCCACTCATCATTGAGATAAATAAAATTTAAATACTAATAGAAAAGAATGCTTAAGTGGATATTTATAGGATTAAAAATTCAAAAACTATTTAATATTAACAATAAAATTGAAATTTAAAAAAAATTAAAGAAAATTATATTTAAAAAATATATTTTGTGAAGATTATGTTTTTAAAAAACTAAAATAAAAATGAGAAAATGGAAAAATAGAAAAAATACATTAAAACTAAAAATAATAAGAAGAAGAAGAAATAAAAAGTTGTAAGTTGTTGACACTCGTTATTTACAATTACATGGACAACAATGTATTTGATTTTAAATATTATAATTTTGTATTTGGATGTTGCCTTCCTGGAGTGAAGGAAGGGTCCAACTATGTTGTGATCTATTTCTTATTAGTCCGTGTGGAAGGCGTAGAGGGACTATAGAAATCGATAAATCATTGACTTCATATTAACTTGCCCTTTAACTATAAATTTTGCACAAACTCTATTGTTATAACTAGAGAATAGAAAGTATTATTTTTTATATAGTAAAAAATAATTATTTGTCATCATCTCATTGGAGAATAGATTCGAAGTCTTATTGCCAACTTCGTTATTCCCAATGTTTTAAATGTTTAGATATCCAAAGTTTTGAGCATCGACACTCTTTTTGAATTTTTTTATTTCTATTGAAATGTTTACATACCGAAAGTTTTGAGAATTGACACTCTTTTTGAGGTACTTGAATAGGCCTGATAGCTTAAATGTTTACATAGCGTGAGGCCCTTAAATAGGCCTGACAGCCTTAAATGTTTACTTAAATAGGCCCGTCATAGTACATTTTTCCTCCAATTTTTGCATACAATATTGCAGTGAATTTGGGCAATATTATTGTCCACCGCCACTCGCATAGTCATCATATGTTTCATATTTCTTCTATATTTGGAATGAAATTTAGTCATCATTGAAGATACATATATTCTTTACCGGTTCACTAGTTGCTACCTGTTCATTGGTTTGTTGGTTAGTTGGTTGTTGCTTATTGTTGTTTGCTTCAACTTTGCAAGGTTGAAGTCTTGCACCTACAGTTGGACCTATTGGTGCTTGCTCACTCATTTGTTTCTTGTTGCTTTATTTTGTTTGCTTCAACTTTGCAAGGTTAGAGTCCTGCACCTGCAGTTGGAGCTATTTTTTCACTTTGCAAGGTTCAAATCCTGCACCCGCAATTGGACATGCAATTATGTCGTTCATCATTGATGAGTAAGTTTCAATACCATAGTTTCATTCGTATTCGTTGTTTGTTGTTTACTATTTAAAGTTTGCAAGTAAGAATGTTTAAGTATTTGTTCATCATTCTTATCTTGCAGACTTTTCATAGAGGTTGGAATATTTTTTCCTGCTACTCTTAAATTTTCCTCCAAGTTTTTCCCCAAACTCTGCACCATGTGCATGACAATGTCATCTGCACAACTCCAGCTGTCATTTTTTCTAGCATTACAAATCTCGGTCCTTTGTCGTATGTGACGAGGTGGAAATCTAAAGCCTCAATTGAATAAGAAAATTATTTAGCCTTCCCACCTTGCCCTCGATGATATTCCCACCTTTCCCGACAATGAGTACCTACCTATCCCCTATGGGAATCGATCCTGTGTCTTTCACATGAAAAGACGATGTCAATCTTGTTGCCTTTGAAAAATGTTCTTGTAGAAGAAAATTGCAGGTAGGTGTAGAAGGGATAAGTATGATACAACGATAACCAAGCTGCAACAAAATTGCACACCATTTCCAGAAATTATCCATCTTTATCGGTGACATATTTGAGTAAGTTAGAAAGAAAAAGTTTCAGGACCTGGAATGCAAATCCTGGGTAATTCTAGGACTTGTTGTTGCACTTTGCAAGGTTGAAATCCTGCACTCGCAATTGGACTTGCGATTTTGTCGTTCATCATTGACGAGTAAGTTTCAATACCATAGTTTCATTCGTATTCATTTTTTATTGTTTACTATTTACTATTTACAGTTTGCAAGTAAGATTGTTTATGTATTTATTCAGCATTCATATCCTGCAGACTTTCCATAGAGGTTGGCATATCTTTTCCTCCTGCTCTTAAATTTTCCTCCAATTTTTTCTCCAAACTCTGCACCATGTGTATGCAAATGTCGTCTGGACAACTTCAGCTGTCATTTTTTCTAGCATTACAAATCTCGGTCCTTTGCCTTATGTGATGAAGTGGAAATCTAACACCTCAATTGAATAAGGAAATTCTTTGGCCTTCCCACCATGCCCTCGATGATATTCCCACCTTACCCGGGAATGAGTACCCACATGCCTTTGCTAAATGTTCTTGTGGAAGAAAACTATAGGTAGGTGTAGAAGGGATAAGTATGATACAAAGGTAACCAAGCTACAACAAAATTGCATACCATTGTCAAGCATTATCCATCTTTATCGGTGACATATTTCAGTAAGTTATAAAGAGAAAGTTTCAAGACCTGAAATGCAAATCCTAGGTAAAGKATGAAGATAAAACACAAAACGAGTYGAGTCTAAACATTAATGTTGATTTTGGAGTATCCTCCCACATGATAAATAGAACTCTTATAAGGGTTCAGACTTCCAATAGTGGTTGAGAAGACAAAAAAAYGATTGTTAAAATATCAAATTTCTTTTGGCCAATGGGCTTGACAYGCAGAAAATTGTTAGGCCGRTGTTTTGCGATTTTTTAKCTAAATCTCTTCTATATAGTTTATAAAATGGGCTTTACACACAAAAAATTGTTGGGACGGTGTTTTTGTGATTTGCTACCTAAATACTCAATCGTTGTACTAAGAAAATTGATACTATTGTTTTATTTGCATTATCTCTTCTATATGGTTGGGAAATAACTATAGCTTTGTTTCTCTATCATATTCTATAGCAACCACGAAGCACTGGATTTGATATGAACAAAGGTTGAAGGTTACATAGTAGAGTTGGTATGCACTCCCAAACCTATACTTATCTTTTTTGCTATTTTCATATTATCTAAACATAACTAAGAAACATCTTGAAAATCACAACTTAAAAGATGGAGCAAGCAATAGATGTTGAATGATATCAAATAGATGCACACTCCGTTGTACATGACAACATCGACCAGGTATTGTGTAACAATGCCCTTTTCAGATTAGATGCATTTTTGTATACTGCAGGAGATTGACTCTTCGATGCATTTCAAGTTCTATTGCACTTTCGTTATTCCTCGACTGAGCTACGCAATGGATTGATAGATCATTTATTGGCTTGTTTGTAAAATGGAAACATTGAGGCATTAAAGTCGTATCAATACAAATTGGCATATGATTTTCTTTACCAATTGCATGGAATACATTACGTCAGTACGTATCGTTCAAAGATGTGTTTCTCTGCATCTGCAACCCTACCTCCACATGAGAGAGGAATTTGGGGAGATACATCATGTATACGGTGGCTAAATATATCAATTGGAATTTGGTCATTAACAAGAAAAAGAAGAAATTTACTATTCAACAAAATTGCATCTAGAGATCCATATTGCATCTTGTTCCATGATGTCAATCCTCTAAGTGGTCATTATGAACCACTACTCTATAAAACATTATCCATATGCAATCTTGGAGGATCCGATATTTACTTCTCCCTAACCTGCAAAGACCTTCAATCCCATTGGAAACGAATTATGAATCATATGAACTCTCATGGATTACACATAGCAACAACTAGTACATCTAACTTTGGAGATAGTCTGCTCAATGCAATCTGCTATTTGATAGCAACAGAGTTTGATGTGCATTAACTGTACCTTTACACTGTACAATCCTTTTGCAATGCAATTATAGGTGGTAGTCAATAGGCATTTGACTACTTGCATCAACACCTTCTACCATATCTCATAGAAAGTATGTCGACAATTGGAAGTTGGCAACAATATCTTGTTAATATGGCAATGCCATATGAGAAAGGAAATATAGAGGGTGGGACATTTTGTTTACACTAGATATTTGTCATATTCATAGTAAATATACAAGTTTGGTCCAGCCTTTCAGACGATATTGTCCATTTCTACTGTATTGATTCAAACTACGATAAAAAAAATTGACATCATATCATCGAAAACAGATATGCCACACATATATTATCAACCTTTGATAAGAAATACTTCTAGTTCAAGATTCATTTTCCATACCAACCAAACTGCATCGAATCGACATAAGCATCGCATGCTATGCTGTCATGATGAAACTCATCTCAATTGTCATCAGGTGATAGAGAGATTAAACAAAAAGTGCAGATTGACTTATCACAACTTGAAAAAGGTTATACGTGAAATACATAAATACATCAGTACACTTCCTTCTATACCTCTCAATTGTATGATTGATCATCCTAAGGTGGAAAGAAGCTTGAGAAAGAAACACAAACTCACATATCACAACCTAAAAAAAGTTGTGTGTGCACAACATGAGTGCATTTACACACTTCCTACTGAACACGAACATCACATGTCCTATGACAAATACCATCACCATTTGCATCGTCAACATGGTAAGGAGGCAATGCCCGTAACAAATGTCGATTCCACCTTCAACATGACTTGTCAACATGTGAAACTAGTTTCGAGTGACAACCATAAGCTAACTTGCCAGATGTTGAAAAAACAGATACATGAGAGAAACATGTGCAACTACATATCCCACAGTGATCATGGTACTGATTACAAGGGGGAAATCACATATCGTACATTGGATCAAGCACTGCACAATGACATCATTGAAAACCAACAAACAATTGCTACACATCCTCGTCTAGGAAAAAGAGATGCAAAGCAAAGCTATATGAAACAAATTGAAGACACTCCTTGCATTTCATGTGCGATTTGTGAGGAATTACATTTCACAAATAACATTAAGTCTTTCACCCATGACTTGCAAAAAGAATACATCAGCTTGACACTAAATGATAGAACATTTTCCACTAGCAAAATTTGTCTTCCATGCAAAAGATCACTTGAAAATGGAAAACTATCACAATTTGCAACACCTGGCCAAATAAGATGTAACACACCACTACCAGATGTAAATACACTTACAGAACTTGAAGAGAGACTAGTGTCTCTACAAATTTCATTTGCACAGATCAGACCTTACGGCTATAAACGACCCCAAATCGGCTTAACAAGGTCAATTATTAACATGCATGTCCAACTAGATGTTATTCAAAAAGCATTGCCACAATCCATGAGAGAAACAATGATGATTGATGTAGCTCTCAAAAGACGTTTGAAATACAAGAATGCATACTAGACATGTAGAGTGTGTGTACACATTGTCATGAAAGCATTAAAAGAACTATGTTCCAGAAGCCTATACAAGGTGAAAAACATTTGTATAAATGAGAACTAGAACCATGTTCTTGAACAAGAAAATGAAAAAATGCACAAACTTTAGATACTACTACTAACTTTGATACAAGTGATGAATTGGAGAATGAAAGACCTATGGAAACATTGATACATGGATTCACTGACTCACAACGCATTCATGACTTGCAAGATAAGATTTTGGAAATTGCGCTCGCTGAAGGGAAACGTCCACTTGGAATATTCAAGGACAAGTTTGCAGAGGAAATGAACTTCTCAACATTGTTCTATGGGGATCCATGTGCCACTGACATCACAGAATGATTCAGATACCAAAAAATAGTTCGATGGGAACTGCTACATTCAAGCGGTGACTTCTTCTATCACACAACAAATTTGTTTTTCAAAACAATGTGCATACTAATTTAGAAAGTGCTCTCTTGCATGTGCGTCTAAATAAGAAAAGGCCATCTACGAGGAAGAAATTTATTGGCCAGATATGTCAAGTACAAAGAAAACCTAGAACAAATCCTAAAATATGATATTGGATATATAGATTTCAAAAACATTCGCATATCTCCTGACTACTTGCAGCAAAACAAGAAAACTATATTTGCAATGATCCGAAAACTGGGACCTCCAAAAAATTTCATCACGTTCACAAGTGCACAGCATCATTGGGATCTGTTGGTGACTACGGTGTTTGTATTGTATAGGAACAAGAAAATCAAAAAACAAACTGAGACCTTGGAAAATGATGACATTGAATACCTCATGAGAAAATACCCAGTGACATGTACTCGTTACTATAGACATAAAGTAAATGCTTAGAGGAAATTGATATGTCATGACGACACGTTCTTCAGCAGAATATCAGACTACTATTTTGTAACTGAGTTCCTAAATAGAGGGAATGAACATGACCACACACTATTATGGATAGAGGATGCACCAATCTATGGAAATGAAAACAACTTGCAAATCGAGCAGTTTCTGGACAAATACATAACATGCAACACAGATCATTTGGATCAAGAACTTCCCAAAGTTCATAGACATTACCATACAAGAAGCTGTAAAAAATGAAAGAATTAACAGTGCAGATACAACTTCCCTATGTTGTCGATGAGAACAACAAGAATCATAGAACCAATTACTTTAGAGGACAATGTTCTCATTGAGAAATCAAAATCTTTGTTCACATTTCTAGAACAACAAGACTTCGATGACTTAATGAGATTTGAAGACTTCTTGGTGGAACTAAATCTGATATAAGATGAGTACAGCCAAGTGATACAATCTACACTTAAGCAACCAACAATTTTCCTTACACGAAAACTTTCACATATTTGGAACAATGGTTTCTCCAAGGACATTCCAAATATGTTGAATGCAAATACAAATGTGCAAATTTTCCTCAATGCATATGCTATTGCATCATATTGTACCTCGTACATGACAAAGGTTGACAAATCTATGACAAGTGCATTCAGAAGAATACGCAGAGAACATGAAAAAAGTCAAATTGACATTATGCAAATGATACGTACACTTGGAAATACATTACTTAATCTTCAACAAATGTCTTCTCAGCAAGCAATCCACATCGCACTTTCCCTGCCTTTGAACTGTAGTTCAAGGAAATGTGTCTTCATAAACACATATCCACCTGACACACGAAAATTCATGCTTAAACCACCATTCTTGCTAAAACAAGAACCTGATAATTCAGAGGGCGTGATATATCGCTCTATTATTGATTACTACCTCCAACATCCACCTCCCATTAAGCATATCTGCCTTGCAAAATTTGTATCGCATTACAAAAAAAATGGTACACACATATCAAAAAGAAAAAGAAAAATGTAATATGATTTTTCAAACACAACAAACACACCGATTATGAAAACTTTTGTAGAGAGAAACTATTGTTGTATGTTCCATTTGATCAAAATGAAGACACATTAAAACATACATTCGCTACATGGGAAGCTTCATATAATATTTATGAGACTATAGTACAAACCAATGAGGCTAGATTTACATACAATGTCAACCCAACATGGGGTGATTTAGAAAGTGCACTTGAAGAACTAGAAAACCCTGGCAATGTTGATGAGACATCAACAATGCATAAAACAACTAGAACTTTCTGTGAATCCTATGACTTGCAAGAATATTTGCCTTTTCCTCGAGCAACTGCCATTGAAAAACATATCGATCTTGGGTTTAAAGTCACATAACATCTTTTATTTATCGAAAATGAAGAATACTACAGAGTTAGATGATTGTTGAATTGAGAGAAGCAAGAAATCCTAAAGGATATTGCAATGAAGAAACGCTTAAACATGCACACTCATGTGCACTTGTTCCTTATAGGCGGGGCAGGAACATGGAAGACATTCACATTAAAATCACTATTCCAAATGCTTATACGAATGTATGATTCAAATAGTTCGAGTGACCCTATGAAACCAAAGGGAATGATACTTACATATATAGGAAAAGATGCATATAATGCAGGTGGAACAATAGTCCACTTTGCATTATTGATGTATTTTAACAAGTCGCATTTTCTTCCACTCGGCAAAGAAATGTTAGATACATTTTCAAAGATTTATGAGGAACTACAACTTGTGTTCATAGATGAGGCATCCTTGATTGGAAGTCACTTCTTATATTCCATTGACAATCAGCTGAGAAACATAAAACATGCCCAAACCAAATACTTTGGAAACCTTGATATGGTATTATGTGGGGATCTTTACCAGGCACAACCCATACAAGATTCTCTCATATTTGAGCAACCTATGGTCGACATGAAAACAATGACGCATGAATTTTGGAAAGACAACATAAAATGCTTTGAATTACATACTACAATGCACCAGACAAATGAAAAATTTATTGCAATTCTAAATAGAATGTGGACAAACAACCAAACATGTGATTTTTTAACATATATCAATTCAAGTTGCATGTGACCTGCCCCAACCAACCCAACCTTCCCTTACCTATTCTACAAGAATAAGGATGTTGCAATGCATAACAAGTATATGCTATCGCTCATGCCTGGAAATGATATCATCATCAATTCAATTGATCTTGAAGAAGAAAACCATGGAAATGTACCATGTCATCAACATACAACAACTTTCTCTTTGCAACTTGTCCTGAAATTAGAAATGCTAGTTGAAATATATGTCTGCAACTATGAATCACAAGATGGCCTAGTGAATGGTGCAGATGGAATACTCAAAGCTTATACCAAAACAGAAAAATTTGATGTCCTATGGATTAAGTTCCATGACCCACATATTGGCCACCAACAAGCCAACAAGTTATCTTATCTATATCATTCAAACACTTCATGTGAATGGACACCTATATTGTGAATATCAAAACCAATATCAACATCAACAAAGATAGGTCAACTGAAGATTCAAAAATAGTTTGCAATTCAACTTGCATGTGCACGTACAATCCACAAATCACAAGGGCTAACACTTGATAGTATTTCCTTCGACCCTGTTGGAATACGAATACATGGGCTTGTATACACGGCTCTGTCCCGTGTCAGAAGCATAGAGTCCTTGTATTTGCTAAGCGTTCTTACAAAAGATGACTTCAAAGTCAAACATAAAATCGATACTGAGATACAACGCCTTCGAATTAGTGAAAAATGGAATCTGCAATATGATTACCAATCCATACAAACAAATTCATCTGTATCAATTCTCTCACTTAACACACACAACTTAAATGCACATATGAATGATATACTCAATGCCTATGACACAATGCAATCTAATATTATGTGCTTGCAAGAAACATACATGACATTATGCATGAAAAACAAACAATTTCCAAATCACAATTGCATATGAAGTTACATTATGCATGGAGTGATGATATTAGTGAAAAAACATATAACAGTTTTGGATCATATGCATTTAGAAGAAAACAAATTTGAGATGGTGCTAGCAAGAGTAATTTTTCGTGGATTTCAAATTGCAATATTGAATCTCTATGCCACTCTACATGCAACATTTCCGAACATAATGAATGTTGTTTCAAATGCATTACACCATTTACATATGAACGAAACCATTATCATTCTAGGAGAGTTCAATGTTGGCATGCTACAAAATAGTGCCATAAAAAAAGAATTGTAAGACTACATGCGCAATTACAATCTCCGTTTTATTTTGGATAATATAAAGCATGTACAAAATGCACTTATTGATCATGTATGGTCAAATGTTCCCACTTCACAATACACCCTCTTTATCTTAGACACATATTGGTCTGACCATGATACAATTTTTCTTATACTTGAATTATGAAATATACATCAAGCATATTACAAAATAATATTTCCATGTCTCAAAGCATATTTGGATACTTTGTTGCACAAAACCAAATCATTCAGCTAGGATCATCCAACTTCTTAATATTTTCTGGGTTGTAATAGATTTTGGCGAAAAAAAATTCTATATAACCACAACCATGGATCAAGAAAAACAAAGGTGCATGCTTTTAACTCTATCGTTTAATCTATTCCTTTGATTCTCATTTATTGTATGTGCATATTACTTGTTTTCCCTTGCATACCAACTTACATTCATGTTCATTGTATTTTGTGTGTTCCCACATTGAAACAAACAGAATAATTGGACAAGACGATGGACTCTTAACCACAAATGTAGAAGAAGACATACAAAGGTGCATGCTTCTACCCTTATTTCATATTTCATTGTTTTGTATTTCATTTATTGTCTGTATATTTATTCTATTTCTTTGCACCTAATTTATTATATGTAGATACTACATATCTTCCTACATAATAACGTATCTTCATGTAAACTGTATTTTTTGTACTGCTACATTGAAATTTATTTTTTTACATGTCTTTCTACATACCAACTTACCTTCATGTCCATTATATTTTATGCATTGCTACATTGAAAGAAACAGACTAATTGGACAATAGGATAAAGTCTTATATGCCACAACAGAGGAAGTTGAAGTACAATCTTCGAAAAGGTATAGCAATAATGATAGTAAATCAAACACACAAAACGAGTATGTGGATAAAATATTGGACTAGAAAATGATGATTTGGAAACAATGGGGCTTTTTTAATACTTCTCGCTTCCGAAAATTACCCTCCCCTTTTATATTTTCCCACTCTCTTTTATCCCTTTATTTTTCCTCTTCTATACTTAACCGAATTCCCCTTTCTTTTTCCCCTCTACTTTCCCTTTTTGGTTACTTTACTTAGTCATTTTTTTCCGAAAATGTGTAGGTGCGCGGGTTGGAGGACTCACGGGTTCACATTTCCACTCATACTTCTACATCACAAGTCCGACCAACCGCTTCCCCATTCCATACTTAGCCACTTTTTTGATCGTGGGTTCCCGGGTTGGCGGGCTCAAAATTGCGCTTCTATTGTTCCATGTCCTACAAACAACACCCGAAGTTCCGTGATATACAGATTGACTGTCAGACTCCCCCATCATGCTTTGTTCCGTGTTACACATTTTTCACTCAAAATTTCTGAGAAATACAATTTGACCGTCAGGCCCTCACGTCTCTTGAGTATCCCTTGACACCCTATTTCATACTCGATCCCCTTTGAGCATGTATGTGACATCCAAAATAATTATGAAAAATATACAATGCATATGCTTATTTATTCGTTGTCATGTTCAATGCACAGATGTTTGCATCCGAAAAAGTTGGATGAGTGACATGGGAATGAGTAGTCAATCATCGCAAACATCAATAGATCGACAAGACCAAAGGTAAAGATTCATACATTATGTTCTTGCTATGTTTAGAAAACAAATATATTGAATTATTTATTCATCTATGCCATGATAAATATTTTGATGTCATCTACAACACATGCTTTTCAGTTCACAAGAAGTATCGACAAGCACAACTGAAACGCCCAACATAGTGCAAGCTCTGCAGACTAAGAGGTATGGTTACAAAACTCTGACCTGCATACTTCATCCAAATTTTGCATCTACTTGTACATTTATGCAAAAAACAAATGATACAAACTTCCATTCATATTACTTTTTCTGTTCAAAAAATGTCACTAGGTCTAAACTTATATCACCAAATATACTATCGATAGAAGGCTTGAACAACCGCCGAACTGGACAAGTGTTCGTCGGGGACATAATGGTCGTGTATAGCACCTACTTAGAAAAGGAAAACAAAACTAGATGCATTATGCATGTTGACATGACAAACAACGAAGACATGATGATGGTCACACTCACTATCCCTACACAACTTGTCCAAAAACATGTAGAAAAGATCTTGACAAGTAATGGGATATCCATTACAAATTTCAATATATAACTGAAAATAGTATATGATCGTGGTGAGTGTGATCGTATTATATCGCTCAATGAAACAAGTATTGTGGAAAAAGTTTCCACGGTTTGTTCAGAATATCATTTCGTACCAGACACAACAATCAGCCAACTTGCGAAGAGCAATGACATTTACCCAATCAGAACCATTGGTGCAGTTGTCACACTCATGAGAAAATTTGGCTCACAACACATTCTCCATATAAAATATGGAGACTCAGATAACGACAAGGCAATGGTAGCATTCTCCATACCAAGTTTTTTCCTTTACTTTTACATGCTCATATATCTCGGTTATCTTACACATCTATTACATTGTTCCATGTTGCAGCTACAATTGTTCGACACCTATTCAAACAATGGAACAACAATTGCATAAAGGAAAATTTCCAATTATGCTCTTCCAAAATATAACAAAGAAAAGAGATGTTAAAGAAAGTATCTTTCACACAAGCCAAGCAACATTTGTAACAGAATTGTGAATAGACTGTTGATATTATGGTAGTTGCAGGAGGTATTAACCTCCACGTGTAACCCTGATAAGAATAGAATATTCCGGGAAGGAAGAAGAAACCCTAAAGCATCGGACATAACCCTAGAATACAAGTCAACTAAAGGAAATATTTAATATTGAGGTTTTAGCCTCCAGAATGAAAGTCAGTCAAGATAACTAAGGAGGATCAGTATAAATACAGGACGCCAGATCTCATTTGGCACACATATCTCGCAATTGCATAAATGTAAGAGTGCGCACTACAAAAACTTAGTAAGTGCACAATTCTGGAGAGTAGTTGCAGCTGCAACTACTGCAACTTGTATTATTGGTTTAGGATTGGAATTTCTATTGGTTATGGTTTGGACTTTCTGCCTTGTGTGCTAGCTCTGGAGAGAGGTATGCTACATTGATTGGCTATTACGCCTAGGGTTTGCTTCCAGAATTATTATCTGTCAAGGTTAAGGTGCTCGAGGGTGTCTTCGGCCTATGGTTGGGTGACAATATTGCTATATTGTCTATGGTTAAATGAGCACACCTATTATTCCTAACACAGACATAGTACATGATCTCAAGAAACTAACTAGATCGACAATTGTTGTACGTATACATATACAATTCCATCCACACTTTGCACATAAAAATTGCCTTAAACAATTTTGTGCAGCTTTTTTATTGTACACATATATATTATATTATTGAATATATTAACTACTATGCCCACCTGCGCAGGTTGAGGGTGTTTTCGTTGCAGCAAATTCATACTCGACCCCCTTTGAGCCTGTATGTGCCAAATGCAACTCTCCTGCTTTTGCCTCTGATTTCATAAATGATGGCACAATTGATTGTCTATGATGCAGTAAAAAATTGACTTACATATATAGCAATTGCCTCAATGTTACCATCTGAACCCTCAGAAACACAATTGTACATTGTACAATTATACAACCCATATTACAAGATGTGCTTCCTGGGTTGGCAGAATTTCCATATGAAGTATACCTACAGAAAAAGGCAAACATTGTCTACATGTTACATGACTTTCACGTCCATAGACAATTTACATTAAATGAGAACAATGTCATACTGCATATCAGCTGAACCAAAAAAAAAATGCATATCATGTGTTGACAAGAAACAAAACAATCTAATCTATATATGTCCATGCTACCCAATCAAGATATGAATAGAGTTTTGCAGTGTCATGCCAAAGTGAACTGGAAGCGCATAATAATGTTGAGTCCAAGAATGAGAAGCATGGGGAAAGACCTCATACAAAGTACCCAACTGTGAATAAATCAGGTCCATCCTTTGGGCCGTCAAAATGGCTTGCTCCTTTGAATGGACCCATCAGGCATTTTCAATAATATTGCAAATTTGGAATTGTTCAAACTCCATTAAGTTAAATGTTGACACTCTTTTCCAGAGCTAGTAATGTTAGAACATTGTCAGGTCAATGTGATCTTGGTTCATAGTAATATCAGAAGAAAATTTTCATAGTGATCTTGGTTCATAGTAATATAGTAATCGACAAATTTATTGGTGCCCATTTGGGGATTTGGTTATAGATGGTATATAATGCCCAATCTCCACTGATTTTTTCCTATATTGTGTTTGGAAGACTTTTGTTCATGTGCTTTCATATTGTAGTTCAAGGTTCTCATGGGCCCGATTTTTTAATTGTAGTTGGATGACAGATTCAGGATCTTAGTAGTTTTTCTATGATCTTAAAGAATATACAAGACCTACCTTGCCTTTTGATGTAAGCTCTGTGAAGAAAATGTAATATGTAGTTCATTTAGCACTTTTACTTGATTGATGAAATTACCAAAATTCTTCTTTAGAAATATTTTGAAATAAAAGGATATATGCTAGTTTAAGTCGAATGGGACTATGATATCAACCACACACAATTCAAATTCAAATTCAAATTCGTCGTTGTTATACTTAAATTCAAGTTGACAGTACAATCATTTTACTTCAACTACCCTCTATTATCACATGATGTTGTTTGGAGTCGTATATGTTTGTTGTTGGTACCTAAGTCTATATCATTTCCATGTCTCTCTCTCCTTCTCGCAGGCCAAGTCTTAATTTTTTTCCCTCTCGACTGTTAATTTTGGTTTTTTGTTTACCCCTTCTTGTTTTAAGAAACCTGGTTTCTCTTGATGTCTTACCCGAAAGAAGTTTTGGCTCGAAGCCTTTTTGTTTTTTCCTAAGGAGGAACACTCGCCTCTTTTGTTCCAATCGCTAGTCCTTATGTTTTCCCAACCCACAACAAGTCGCCCGAGTCCTTGTTCACACAGGCCACAGCCATGGACATCAAGCGCAACTTTCATAACAGTTCATGTCATGCTAGAAATGCAAGCAACATGCAGGTTAAATCTTTCAACGATGGATATTCCGGGAGAAACTCAGATGAGTGGCTCCCGGGCATTCGAAATTCCAAAATTGCGCGAAGTATAGTGCTAGAGAAAGAAGCGTCGAAGTCCTGGAGCCCAAAGTGAGCACGATTCATTGATATTGAGGGGGATAGGTGGCATCTGATCCAAGTGTTCGAGGAAATGATCTTTGCAAGTTTTATAATGAGAAGTGCGTGAAATTCTCGAAGAACCGAAGCCTGAACTCTCGAACTAATCTGAGCCATCCAAGAGGGGACACATGGAGGCAGATCCCTTGCTTCAGAGTTCAGCACTCCGAAGAATCGTGGAAGTCAAGTATTGAAAATTCTTGAAGTCTCGAAGTCCTGAAGCACCAAAGTGTCGAGGTCCCGAAGTGCCAAATTCCCGAAGCGTCGAAGTCCCGAAGCGTCGAAGTCCTGAAGCGTCGAAGCACATGGCGCACTCACCAGTCATGACATGTGGCACTCATTCAAGGTCATTTGGTTGTGACAATCGCCCTTTTTCATATGACACATGTCACCCTTCTTTCCATGATGTGTTAGCATCCATAACATCATATGACGTTAGGCCACCACGTCACTTCGGAGATTTTCCTCTGAGAGATTTTTCATGTTTCACATTTGAAACTCCCGAAGCCAGAAGTGTCGAAGGCCCGAAATGAATTTGGATCATCGATCTGCGAGGGAAATGCGTCATCATATCCTTGGCTCCGAAGGATTTACTTGAAGGAAGATCTAGGGGACATATGGCATAGATCTGTGAACTCTGGATAAAGGTCTGAAGCAATTCTTGGTCATTCGATTCAAGAGGACACGCATCATTAGATACCCAGCTCCGGGTAAAAGCATGGAGGAGGATGAAGTTTGAGATTTGTTTTCCCAGAGTCTGGAGACTTGAATTAATTCTCAGTCGATCAATTCAAGAGGACATGAGTCATTAGTTTGATGGATCCGGGTAAAATCATAAATGAGGATGAGGTTTCAGATTTGGTTTTCTCAGAGGTCAAAGTCCATAAGGGATCGTAGCCTTCAAAATCAGGAGGCCACGCGCCAATGGATCATCAACTCTAGGTAAAATCACATAGAGGAGCCAAAGGAAAAGAAGTTAGTGCCCGAGCCCTGGAGTACCAAGTTCGTGGCAGCCGCCAGCACAGACACATGGCATATGTCTAGCACTGACACATGGCACTCATTTCAAGCATTTTAGACATGATTTCAGCCTATTTTTTAGTGACACATGTCACCTCTCCATCCGTGACATATCAACATGGTGACGTCAGGCCTCCATGTCAGATCATCCTCCAAGAGTTGTTATTGTTCAGCGCCAAAAGTAGCACCTCATCCCAAGGCACACTTTTGGCAGATCCTAAAGTTGGTGGGTGATTAAATCTTGGCAATGGCGCTAAATCTAGCAGGTGCACCTAGATCTCAGAACGGGACCAAATCTACGGCCTGAGTCCATTGCGGGGATGCAACATACTCGGGTGATAATTTTCTTTAGTGGCCCTGCAATTGAAACCATGGTAAGTCGAAAGTGCTACGTGGCGAAAGGTGGTGGATTGTGGGCCCAAAAGCAGTCTGAACCCAAACCACTTTTGAGAAGCCCCGCAATCACATGTTTATATGGCGTCCTCTCTGAGAGTAGCACATGGCCACCCCCTGAAATTTAAGCCTCATTGAGTCCCCGAGGAAAAGCAGTTAATGGAAGGTAGGCTTGGTGGTTGAAACCTCGACTCACTCCATAAACGGAAGGCATGGAAGGCTCAGCCATGGGGACTGAACCGTCAGCCCGTGGTACCCCTGTGGAAAATTTTTCCTGCAGACCCATACTAATCTAAGCTCACGTCTGACATAAGGATGTACGCTCAGTCTGAAAAAATAAATGCAGATGAAAGGTTTTGAATGCAGTCGTCAGATCACACTCCTAGTAGTGGTGGAATGGGCTAAGTATAAATAGGTAGTTTTGATATTTTGTTAAGGTCGTCAACTGGTTGAGTAGAGCTCCCTATTTTGTAATGTTTTTATGCCAGAATTGTTATCTGGTTATGTATTAAATTTGAGACTTTCGTATTAATAGAAGTCAACCTCTCTCATCTCTCCGTAAAAACTGTGCTAACACTTGGGCATGGAGGATCCAGTCGAGGGTTGTTATGTTGTTGTAATGTAGGTTTGATTACCGCAGTATCGTGACCAGTTTTAGTCATCTCCCTTGTTATATTTTCCTTCTTACACTGAATGGCTTGGGAATGGAGGATCCAGTCGAGTTGTTGTAGTTGCATTGTGATGTAGGTTTAATCGTTGTGTTGTTGTGACTGTGTCGTTTGGTCATATTTCGGTGTCTAAAATTTGAGCTTAAGAGTGATCTTGAGTCTAAGTTTTTCTTCTCCAAGCTACTTGAAATCCTGATGCCCATAGTAGTCTTGTCCACCTTTCTCACTAAGTCTTCCCTCTACTCACACTTAAACTTAATTCACTGACTCAAGTTAATGTGGCCCTCACTTCCCTGTGCATTTCTTGTCCAGTTCTGTGTTGAAACATCATTCATATATTGATTTTTGTCCTTTGAAATCCACTCATATAAAACCAACATCCACCAAAAACTTTGATGGGTATTGGGCTTATCCTCCAGCAATCTGAGGGTGACTCTCAGTGCTAACACCCTCCATTGATTTTTCTATAGATTTTTTATGCTTCTCTTATGAAAACACATCCTGGAAAGTATAACTATGACTCACTTTATCTATTCCTTGATTGAAGAGCCTGTACAGTTGTCTAATGCACTTCATAGTTACTGTTAAGACCGTCAATGGGGCTTTTTTAAGACCAATTCCCGCTTCTAAAAATTACCCTCCCCTTTCTTTTTCTCCTCTACTTTCCCTTTCTGGTTACTTAGTCATTTTTTGAAAAATGTCTAAGTGCGCAGGTTAGCGGATTCACGCGTTCACATTTCCACTCATGCTTTTATATCACAATTCCGACTGATTGCTTCCTCATTCCATACTCATCCACTTTTTCGATCGTGGGTTCCTGGCCAGGCAGGCTCAAGATTGTGCTTCCATTGTTCTGCACCCTACAAACAGCACCCAGAGTTCCCCAATATACAAATTGACAACCAAATTCCCCTTTCTTTTTCCCCTCTACTTTCCCTTTATGGTTACTTAGTCAATTTTTTGAAAATGTCTCATGCTTTTATATCACGAGTCTGACCGACCACTTTCCCATTCCATACTTAGCCACTTTTTCGATCTTTGGTTCCGAGGAAGGTGCGCTCCACATTGCGCTTCCATTTTTCCGCAACCTACAAATAGCACTCGGAGTTCCGCGATATACAAATTAACATTTGAACTCTGCTATCATGCCTTGTTTCATGTTACACATTTTTTAGTCAAAATTTCAGAGACATACAATTTGACCATCGAGCCCTCATGTCTCCTGAGTATAACTTGTGACACTATTTTGAAGCCTAAGCGACCGCTTTCCATACTTGGCCATTTCTTGGAATCTCTTTCGTGGGTCATCAAGTTGGCGGGTTCACAAAATCTCCAATTCTTAATCGCTCTTCGTCCTCCATGCCACCTTCGCACTTCTTTCTAAGTATGCAATTATTAATCTTTAATGTTAACAACTCATCATGCAAGAACCGTAAAGATTTTCATTAATGAGTGAAAGGCTCGAGGAGATCTCCCATTAATATGCATTAAACCAAGATTTGTGGAGGGTTATGTTATCCCTTCCGAGTGTTCATTTCAAACATCATGGAATATATTTCGCGCCTCGTCGGGTTAGAGGCTTCACAAAATCTTCAATCCTTAATCGCTCTTCATTGTCCCCTCCACATTTGCACTTCTTTCTAAGTATGCAATTAGTAATATTTAATGGTAATAGCTCATTACGTAGGAAATGTAGAGAATGCCATTAATCAGCGAAAGGCTCTAGGAGATATCCCATTGATATGCATTAAACCAAGATTTGCAAAGGTTTATATTATCCCTTTCGAGTGTTCATTTAAAACATCATCTTAATCAAATGGGCGTTCTCGTCAACTTATGGCAGCATCTCAATTGCAGTTATGTGGATATACATTAAACACCATCGAGCATGATGACTAAAACTTTGAGTGATCTAGGGAATATTCTTACTACTCATCCCCTTCCACCCAGAAGGAAGTAATTTGGACGTCTAGAATTTCTCATGCAGGTTGTGTCCCTGAAGTCTTTGACTGTAAGGAGATGGTCTCTTGGTGCACCGAGAGATTTATTTCAAGCCAAAGAATTATTCAATTGCGGGACCATTCTCCTGTTTCTTTGTCACCTCAGGTCTTCTGCAAGATGTTGAAATTGCTTGAGCCAACATTGACCTTCAGAGGAGAAGACAACAAGCAATTCCTAAAAAATCATGATAAACAGTTTTATATGCATGTTCAAGATCTTTTTGATCCCTTCTACATGTTGTTGCACTAGATGAACAACACAGAATTGTATGCATGGTTTTTTTTTATAACTCCTCTACCTTTATTTATGACAAGCATGTTCAATGCTTCGGTGCAAAGAACTCAATCCAATGTCTATGGATAAATATATATTACCCATTATTTTTCTTATAGATTTACTATTAAAAAATTTCCTTGGAATCTTGGTTGGGGCTTCTTTGTTGGACTTAACATCTCTTCTCGTTTGCATGGTTCAATAGTCTCATAATTCTTAAATATTGTATTGACTCAAGTAATTTGATCAAATATTAAGTATGGAACAATTATGTGACAATGCATTGTGTCAATCACATGAGGCTTCTATGGAAACATAAATGAATTTCACACATAGTTTCAAACCAACATTCAATTCCATTTGTAATGTAGATAGAACATAGCAACACGAATTGACGACGCAGAAGTTGGGGCCTCGCCCAAGAAGTTTCGTTCTCATATCAACCCTACTGAGTGAACGATCTCTTATTTCCCTCTCACTTCCTTGATTCCTTCACTCGAGAAGGAAGCATACTATTGGTTTTCCATCCCCTGACCTCTATTTGAGCACTTTTACTTTATTAATGAAATAACCAAAATTATTCTTCGCAAATATTTTGAAAAAAAATGATATATGATAATTGAAGTCAAATGGGGCTATGATATCAACCACAAAATTAAAATTCAAGTTCGGCATTGTTCTACTTACAGTCAAGTTGACAGTACAATAAGTTTATTTCAACAACCCTCCATTGATTTCTCTGTAGCTTTTTGATGCTTCTCTTATGAAAACACATCCTGAAAGGTATAACTATGACTCACTTTCTCTATTCTTTTATTGAACAGCCTGTAGAGTTGTCTAATTGACTTCATAGTTATTGTCCTAAATTCTGCACATGAGTGCTAAAGGAAAGATCCAAGCCACCGAAAGTTTGGAATGGTCGTTATTTTGAATTTGTTGGTGAGTTAGAGGCTTGTTTCACCAAGACAAAATCATGGTCAAATTGGCAAGATGATCTGGGCGAGGGTTCTCCTTGGATGGTAGCAGAGTAATGACGGACAAGTGAAATAATAGAGGTAAAAACAGAGGGAAACAACAAACCATTCAATGAATAATCTGTGGCAAGAAGTTTAATACTTAAAATAATATTTCAAGGCATTAAACAATGTATCAAAAACACAATTACTCCCACAGGTTGCACTAAAAACAAATCTTCATCAAAGAATTAGCTGAGGCACCCTAGTCCCCTAAAATGACCAATAGCCCAATCTACCAAATCGACCTCCCTATTATCGGATCGAAAAGGATGAATATTATGGGATCGGAGAATTTTTTTGTGTGAGAATTGAATTGGAAAAAATTATTACTTATTCTAGTTTTTTTAAGGCCTTATCATAGTAAGAATGCAAACTTATGCTAACCCACCGTTATCTACAAAAACCAAACATCAATAGCGTCTTTAAATCAACTATACATAGTTATAGCCAAAAATCAAGTTATAGTTTATATTTTCATTTGCTCACACCCTTTTTAATGATACAAACACAATACACAACGAGTATGTGGATAAAATATTGGACTAGAAAATGATGATTTAGCAACAATGGGGCTTGTTTGAGACCAATTCCCGCTTCCAAAAATTTCCCTCCCCTTTTCTATTTTCCCACTCTCTTTTATTCCCTTATTTTCCCTCTTCTATACTTAATTGAATTCCCCTTTCTTTTTCCCCTCTCCTTTCTCTTTCTGGTTACTTAATCGTTTTTTCCGAAAATTTCTAAGTGTGTGGATTGGCGGACTCACAAGTTCACATTTCCACTCATGTTTTTATATCACGACTCTGACCGACCGCTTCCCCATTCCATACTTAGCCACTTTTTCGATCACGGGTTCCCTAGCAGGCGGCCTCTAGATTGCACTTCCATTGTTCTATGACCTACAAGCAGCACCCGGAGTTCTGCGATATACAAATTGATCGTCAGAATCCCCCATCATGCCCTCTTCCATGTTACACATTTTGCATTAAAAAGTTCTGAGACATACAATTTGACCATCGAGCCCTCACGTCTCCTGAAGATCCCTTGTCACCCTATTTTGAAGCCCAACTGACCACTTTCCATACTTGGCCATTTCTTGGAATCTCTTTTGCAGATCATCGGGTTGGCGGGTTAACGAAATCTCCAATTCTTAATCGTTGTTCCCCGTGCCCACTACCTCCGCACTTCTTTCCAAGTATGCAATTATTAATCTTTACTGCTAACATCTCATCATTCAGCAACCATAAATATTTTCATTAATGAGCGAAAGGCTCGAGGAGATAGTCACACTGACTATCCCTACACAACTTGTCCAGAAACATGCAGAAAATATCTTTCTAGTTAATGAGATATCCATTATAAATTTCAATATATTACCGAAAATGAGTCCGACCAACCGCTTCCCCATTCCATTCTTAGCCACTTTTTCGATTGTGGGCTCCCGGACAAGCGGGCTCAAGATTGCACTTTCATTGTTCTGTGACCTACAAACAACAACCCGAGTTCCGCGATATGAAAATTGATCGTTGGACTCCCCCATCGTGCCCTCTTCCGTGTTACACATTTTTCACTCAAAAGTTTTGAGACATACAATTTGACCATTGGGCCCTCACGTCTCTCGAGGATCCATTTTCACCCTATTTTGAAGCCCAACCGACCACTTTCCATACTTTTCCATTTCTTGGAATCTCTTTCGCGGATCTTCAGGTTGGCAGTTTCATGAAATCTCCAATTCTTAATCGTTGTTCCTCGTGCCCGCCACCTTCGCACTTATTTCCAAGTATGAAATTAGTAAGATTTAATGCTAACAGATCATCATGCAACAACTGTAAATATTTTCATTAATGAGTGAAAGGCTCGAGGAGACAGTCACACTGACGATCCCTACACAACTTGTCTAGAAACATGCAAAAAATATCTCTCCAGGTAATGGGATATCCATTACAAATTTCAATATATTACTGAAAATGAGTCTGACGGACTGCTAACCCATTCCATACTTAGCCACATTTTCGATTGTGGGTTCCCGGACAGGCGGGCTCAATATTGTGCTTCCATTGTTCCACGACCTACAAACAACACCCGGAGTTCTGTGATATACAAATTGACCGCTCGACTACCCCATCATGCCCTCTTTCATGTTACACATTTTGCACTCAAAAGTTCCGAGACATACAATTTGACCGTTGGGCCCTCATCTCTCCTGGATATCCCTTGTGACCCTATTTTGAAGCCCAACCGACTGCTTTCCATTATTATCCATTCCTTAATCACTCTTCCCCATCCCCACCACCTTTGCACTTCTTTATAAATATGCAATTAGTAAGATTTAATGCTAACAACTCATCATGAAGGAACCGTAAATATTTTCATTAATGAGCGAAAGGCTCGACGAGATATCCCATTAATATGCATTAAACCAATATTTGTGGAGGGTTATATTATCCCTTCCGAGTGTTCATTTAAAACATCATGGAATGTCTTTTGCGAGAGGTCGGGTTGGCGGGTTAACGAAATCTCCAATCCTTAATCACTCTTCATCGTCCCCGCCACCTTCGCACTTCTTTCTAAGTATTCAATTAGTAAGCTTTAATGCTAACATCTTATCATGCAGAAACCGTAGAGATTGTCATTAATGAGTGAAAGGCTCGAGGAGATCTCCCAGTCATATGCATTAAACCAAGATTTTCGGAGGGTTATATTATCCCTTCCAAGTGTTCATTTCAAAAATCATCTAGAGAAAACAAACATTCTTGTCAACTTATGGTAGCATCTCGACAGCAGTTTTGTGGAGATACAGTAAACATCTTCGGGCGTGAGGACCAAAACTTCCAGTGGTTCACGGCATATTCTTACTACTCATCCCCTTTTGTCCATAATGAAGTAATTTGAACCTCTGGAATTGCTCGTGCAGGTTGTGTCCCTGAAGTCTTTGACTGTAAGGAGGTGGTATCTTGGAGCGCCGAGAGACATATTTCAAGACAAAGAATTATTCCACTGCGAGACCACTCTCTTATTTATTTGTCACCTCGGGTCTTCCGCAAGATGTTGAGATTGTCAAAGACAGCATTGACCTTCGGAGACGATTGCAAGGAGTTCCTAAAAAAGCATGATAATGGGTTGGACCTATTACCCGAGTTCCTGTAAGACCTGACGGTAATTTCCAAAGATATCATAAGGTTGCAAGTTAGTTCGTTTAGAAATCCATTCTGGGAAGTTGCATAGTTGTTTACGAGGATAACGGGACAGGAATCCACAACAAGAATTTCCCGCATGATTCTTTATATTTCGTATTTCACGATCAAAGAACGTGTCATTTTAATTGGGGGAAGTTGATTTCCATTGAAATATGTTCCCAATTGTCACAATTCAAACAAGAGAAGAAATTTTATATGTCATCCTACTTGGTTTTTGTGATAGCGCATTGTTGTCCATTTCCAAAACTGTCTATGTCCAAGAAGGTAAACTATGAATTCGACCCAGCAATCTTCTGGTACCAAGCCTTATGGAGGCAAAAGGCCTCCCATTGTTTTTATGAGGTTTTTAATGACTTTGTCTCAATTTTCAAAGATTTATTGTTAGGAAAGGATGCTCCTCGAATGTATGACCAGGAAACCAAGTTTTTGGAAAGGAAGGGGACACTTGAACAAATGGAGAATTATAGTGGCTCCAAGGAAAATCTTGTTTTACTTCCATGTCACACTACGGATAGAATGTTTATTACAGAAATAGAAAGGAAATACAACTACTAGTTGCATTTTTTCCACGAGAAGAGAAAAAATCATTTCATTTCTCTACCTTGGAAAGTCAGGGACTTCATGTTCAGGAATGTCAATAAATTTGACGAATTCACAGGCCATTTCAACAACTTGAACCTAAGATATGTTGAAAGACTAAGAGGGTTCGACCCTAATGGTATGTTTCTAGAACATTTACTAGCAGTTGGCTTCAACAATTATTTTATCCATACACTCTTGAACGATGACAAAGACAATGACGAGAACACTCTTGCTCCTGACACTAGCGACCTAGAGACATTGCAAAGCACCAATTAATTGTACAAACAACAGGGAAAAGACCCCGGTGAGAAGAGTGTCCAATCCCTAGCTGCCACTCCCAAGAGTGCGACATCTGAGAGCATCGCTCCAATGGCCCACCCCAGTAAGAAAGAAAACAACAATTCTTCAAGAAGAGGAGGAGATAAGAACCCTCCTTCGGGTAAAATTTATAGTTCTCACAAGCTTCTCGTGAGGAAGAAGAGAAAAAACATTGTGTAAGAAGTGAAAGAGCCCTGAACTGAAAATGATATACATGTCTTCTCCCTTGAAGACATGGAACTTGAGACTGATCTCGAAAACGAATTCCCCAACGTTGATCAATCCGTGGAGACGATCCACCATAATCCCCTAATGTAAATAGTTGAAACTGGTATTTTTGAGGAAGATGAATCCTTCGTATTCCAGAGCGTTGTTTTTTACAACGAATCTAAAAATTTAATTATTGAAAAGAGAGATGTAATAAATAAGAAAGGGAAATCTCGCTCAGAGATTAACCTTAGGAACATGCAGTCGTCCCAAATCTCTCGAAATCATCGAGCAAATGGAGATGCTCTAGATGATTTCATTGGAGGCCTTGAGACGGATAATTCCAAACTGAAGGACCAAATCAAGGAATTGGAGGAATCTTTGATTCCTATCGCATTGCTTCCTAGTCCTTTAGAAATAATAGTGCTTGCCACCCCTGCAGACAAGTTAAAAGAATCATCCATCCTCCTAACATCGTGTAGAGGCTATGTGGAGAAGAATATCAAGAAAATAATGGAGCTAATTATTGAATCCTGGGAAACATCAAAAAGTATAACTTCCTTTGGAACAAGGGCACATGCCCTCCAGGAATATTTGCATGCAGATTTAAAAAATGAAGAAGGTTTCTATCTAGAAGCGAGCATCCCTTTTGGCATCAAAGTCACCAACATGACAGAAATGAGAAGAAGAGAAGAATATATCCCCTCCCCAAACCGGATCAAACAATTACATGCATGTTGGAAAGAGAAAGGTAAGAACCTACATCTCATTGTCCTATCATGTGAACAAGCCATATCAAAAAAAGAAGAATTATTCAGAAAGATGACCAAAATAGACTTAGCCAGAAGTACCAATGAGGTCCAAGACCCCAAATTAATCCTCAACTCCTTGTTCTTAACCAAGAAATCCTTCGATGAGCAAGTTGATATTTTTAAGGGGTTGTCTTTTGAAAAGTTTTACGACATCCTTGAATATGATGAGGATGACGTGGACAATTGGCTAGTGGATTATTCGGTAAAAAATAAAGAAATTGAAGAGGCTTTGTGTAATATTTCTATCGATCTAAGGGAATTAGAAAGCGAGATTTTCAACATAAAAATCCTGCATGAGATCAATGTGGCCCCCATGAGAAACTACATTGAAGAATGGCTACAAAGGGCAATTGACAAGCTCACCGACGAAGGGAAGCAAGCAGTTGACACGGTTCCAGTAACCGTCGACGAGAGAAATAAAAAGGCATCAGCAAGCAAATAGCAAAGGGGGAGAGAGATACCATCATAGTAAGTCTATACTGATCAAATATTACTTTCTTTATCAATCCATTTATTCCACCTCTTTAAATAGAAATGTCTAACCAAGGACTGATAACTTCCAATTTCTTCTTTCCAAGTCTTGTTGTCTATCGTCGCCCACTTATTCTTTCTACAGTCTTATTTCTTGTACTTATTTCTTTTATGGTCTGCGGGAGCCCCAATCCCAGTCTATATGAAAACGCATTTAAATTTAGAGGAATATGTAACAAACATTATTATTTTTTGAGAAATTTCAAAGAAAACTATTTCGAGAACAATCTCGACGGTGCCTTGTAACCTTGTTTTTGAAATGCAAAGTTAGTTCTCTTTATGCATGTTGGTCATCTTCTTTTATTTTTATGTGCTCAGGAATATTTATCTTAAACTATGTTGGATGTCAGTAAATTGTGTTTATTTAATTTGAATGTTTAATGTGTGTGATTCATGGTCCTATTTTCCAGGAACCTTTATTTCAAAAAAAAAACATTTTCTATCGTTTTGTATTGCTTTAAGTCATCATGACGGACTTTCTCTAAGTCCCACATTTGAACTATACACGCCCCACGAAAAACTTAAAGAGGAGTACCACATCTATAAAAATGCAGTAGGATTGACATCCTTGTTAGGTTTTTGTTTCGGTCCTAACAGATTCAAGGCTCGACAAACTTGTAAATACATCTGCAAGAATATCCGCAGAAATAAAAACCTTCAAAAAAATTTATCATTTCCAAAAAAAAATCAAATGGACAGACATGTTACAAATATATCAGTTGGTACTATACTGAATTGTCATAGGCATCTTACAAATATTTCAATTGGATAGGCATGTTACAAAGATTCACTCTTCCTGGAGAGAAATTGTAGATCAACCTCTGCAAAGTGGGATTGTTGCTCACGAACAAAAGTTTTAGGAAAAGGGCATCTTCCTCTGTGTCGACACCTTATTTTCACACAATTTAAATTAACTTCAATGAGCTAAAAACTCGTGAAAATAAACAATCATGTTAGGTGTCTGTTAATATATAGAAAAAACTAGCAAACACAGAAGTCACACAAGAAGATCAAAGAATCTTCGACACTAAACACATTTTCAAAAAAAATTATATGGGTTTTGTTGCCACCACATATAACTTTATTTATCCTAACACATATAGAGACAGACAAGCCAAATGATCTATTTAGTGGAATGAAATGGATGTTTCTTACTTTGTCCATGGGAAAAATTAAAGAATTGACTATGGAAATTGAAGTTGACTCTAAATATTGGGATGAAAGTCAGTTGGAAGTATACAAAGATCATTATAAATGAATTTCATAAATACATTAAAGAGATAAAACCTACAATGTAGGAACAGAAATTTCCAAGATGGCAAGTCAGACTCCGACAATATATCAAGTTACAAGTGATGGGGATATATGTGCTTTTTAGTACCTATCTGTTGCACTACTTGTAATAGGAAAAATTATGGAGTCTTATTAAGAAAATTAAAGCAAGATGGATTATGCAAAACACAGTATAATTAGAATGACAATACTTTCAAAAACTAAATGGTTTCAATGCCATAATTTCTCTAAGAGATTAACGCTCGGGCGCCTTCTCTTTCTGAAATGAATGTGAGTCGTTGATCAGTTTCCAATGTGAAATCTTGGCGACCATGGAACTTTAGCATTCTTGCTAAATTTTTACCAACCTGTCAATTTTAGAACTCCCCTCGCCATATTTAGCGATGGAACAAATTTCTCACAAAGTGACTTTCTCGCTAATTACTTGTTAAACCGATATTAATATAATATTATCATTAACTAATTTGGGAATCTGGGACTCCGACTCTTCGAGGCTCTGGGCTTCGGGGGAACTGTGCTTGTTCTGGAAGCAAAACTCACTGAGTGACATTCTCCTGGAGTCATGTAGCAACCTGATGTCTTATGGTTGACGTGTCGCAAAGTGCCATGTGTCCTTTTCTACATGGATACCACCTGTCCTACATGTTGTTTTCCACGTGTCCGCAATAGTTTCCATGTGTCTCTGGTACTTCGGGCTTCTCATTTTCCCACAGTCCCTTCACACCTGTGCATTTATTCCCATTCCAACCTGGCAGGGACTACGCTACCATGCAACACTTGTTTTAAATTTATGTTTGTGTTGATATCTTTTCATAGAAACTTAGATTGAATATATTGATGTAAATTATATGGATCCTGAATGATATTTGTAGTCGGTTTTCCATTAGGATATTTTCGTTTGGAAAGATCACCATCGAATTCAATTAAAGTTGAGTAGGTTGTGAGAATTTTCCTTTTCCCAAATTAATGTAATTGGGCATTGCAGTTTGTCCTGGGGAATTGAAATGTGTCATTTGTTTAAAGAATGTACTTTAAATATTGAACCTTAATGGGGTTGCACACTAAAATAGTGGAACGAGATGAGTAAGAAATCCCCTTATATTCAAGGATGTTCTTAACGAGTTGTTCAAATTTGTTAATGACATAAAGTTTGTTAGATTGTGATGCACTAGTAATTTGGAGTAGTCATTATTATAATGATTTTAATTTAAATTTTGGTCAACATATTCTATTTTGTATAGATTTATTAGTTATAATTATTAATTATATTAAATATTATTAATGTAATTTTCAAAAAAATATTATATAGTGTTGATAAGATATTGATAAACTCTATTCTTTATTTAAATTATATAAAAATTAATCAAAATTATTTCATTTTTTTTTCTTTTCCAAGGAAAAAATCCGTAATTATATTTATAAGGAAATAAAATTACATATGTATACGTCATAGACATTCATGTATCTTGTCTAAGTGGTAATGAAGTACGACAGTAAGATAAAACTGGACAAAATTGTACAAAAATACTCGTCATATGAGTCCATAATGTGTCTGTATAGTGCATGTCGTTTCTGAATATACTTCAAAACCATATTTATCTAGCTAACATTGTGCTAGTTTTCAATTTTAGCACTACATTCTTATACATTTCAAAAAGAAAAAAAGGAAAGATGTCAATCAAATATTGGCCCAAGTGTTGTGAATATATTCCCTGAAGCCATGTGAGCCTTCTTCCTTGATTTTCCAGCATCATTTGTCTAGGTCCAATCCATTTTTTGAGAGTTGGTCCTCTTGTTGATTGTGATTCTCGGACAAATGTGAAAAGGAGATATGAGTGAACTCTGCAGTGAGCCTCTTTATTTCCTCCAATAATGGAATGAATGTGTAGGAATGAAAAAAGTGTGTGCATGTCATGACTTGAATAACAAATAAGGAGTCTCCATATATATTCAAGTGATTGATGTTATTTTCAAGGGCCAAAAAAAACAGCAGATAAAGAGTCATGAGTTCACTGAATTTGTTTGTGCCCTCTCCTAGCCTAGCTGGGAAAGCAAAAGAATGGCTCTCAGAAGTATGAAGAATTCCCCCAGCACCTCCTATAGAGGGAGAGCGTTGGGAAACACCCTCAAAACAATCCCATGGAACTTCAGTGTTGATGGTTGGAGGTGTTGAGATTCTTATTGTCGAAGAAGAAGGACTTTTGTGAGGATAGGAAAAGAATATTTTGAGGAATTAGATGGTTATATGTAAAGGAGACAAATTCATCTTCGAAGATGGCATGGTTTTGAGATAATTGAATTCCTCAACATATGATGAGGGGGAGAGCCTTGAACTCATGATTTTGATGGTCAGTCAACCAATTTTGCAAGGCATGAAAAATGGTGAGACCATTCCAGGTAAAAGATGGTCTCATTGAGCTACTAACCTCTCTCCAAACTGATGTTGTAAAGGAACAATGAAGGAATAGATGTAGATTGGTTTCCTCTTCTACTTTACATACAGTGCATTGGCTTGAACCTGTGAAGGAGAAATTCTGCAAATTTTCCCAAGTTGGAGCCTTATTTTGTAAAAGAATCCACATGAACAGTTTTGACTTTGGAGGACATTTGAATTTCCAAAGGAGTTTCCCCCATCAAGGGGGGTGATCATGTTCAAATGGTTGTAATTGTGACAAGTATCCTAGTTTAAGAGAGTATTTCCCTATTGAACTAAAAGACCAGATAAGTTGGTCATCTCAATCTAAAAGTATGACAAAGGAGTTTCCCAAGGAGTTGATATAACGTTGCTAGATTGGTAACAGATTGGCTTCTATGTTTAAATCTTCTCCATAAATCCATCTAGTATTGTCTGTGATAAAGTCCTTCCCTCCAACTTGATTTAGATAATAGAAACCTCTATGATTTAGTGAAGTGACGAGATCCCCAGGAAGTATATGATTGTTTGTACATCCAATCCAAGGTTCCTTCCCAATCAGCACTTTGGAGTCATTTCCAATCTTCCAAATTAGCCAATCTTCAACTATGTGAAAAGAGTGAATGATGGCTTTCTAGATTCTAGTTCCATTCTTCGAAGATTTGTTTGGGGAGCGGATCCACTCCAAAAGAGATTATTGAGGAAAGTATTTTTCCTTTATTATTTTGTGCCACATGTCATTCCCATCCACCAGACTCCAAGAATTTTTAGATTCCAGGGCATTTGCAAAGGAGAAAATGTCCTTGCGTCCCCATCCTCCATTGAATTTTGGCTTTGAGATGAGTTTCTTTGAAACCAACACTAGGGACTGAGAGTCTTCTTTGCCTGCCCAAAGGAAGTGGATAGCCTTTTGATTTATTTTGTGTAAAAATCCTTTTGGCACCCAAGCAAGAGAGGTCCAAAAGACTGGAATCGCTTCTATAACTGACTTGACGAGCACTAATATGTCAACTCTTTAGAGCCATCTATTACACCATGAGAGAATTCTCTTTTCAATTTTGACCAACAACCATTCCCAATCAACTTTCCTGTATTGTGATGCCTTGAGCGTGAAACCCAGGTATTTGAGGCCCTCTGATGGGTCTTGAATTTGCACTCCAAGGAGGGCAAAGATCGAGTGTGATTCGTGGTCATTTAGTCTTGGGACCATTAAAAAGGATTTGTCCTAGTTGATCTGCATTCCACTAGAGAGGAAAAAGGTATTAAGGATGTCATTTAAGTTGTCCAAAAAAAAAAATCTCCCTTCGTAGAAAATGAGGATGTCATCTACAAATAGTAGACGAGTGAGAGAGCAGATCGACGAAATTTGAATACCTTTGAATTTCCTTTGAGTGACTGCATCTGAAATAAGACGGCTTAGTGATTCAGCGACCAAAAGAAAGAAAGGAGAACCTGAACCATTTATGATGAGAGAAAAAGATGTTGTAGAGACGCAACTAAGAATCTAGATAACAAAGGACTGAGACAATCCCAAATGAATGAGAAGTAACAACATAGTTACTAACTTAACGAGAACTCTACAGAGTTCTCGTGTTTTGGGGGGTCCAATTTTTTACCCCATTTTTAAAAAT
>SNQJ01S0037116.1:42125-55144 GCA_010110895.2 Picea sitchensis | reverse complement strand
TGCTTATCTTTCATCTATTTTCATTTTTTTCTAATTTTTTTTTATTCAACGGTGTTTTTAGTCATTTTTCCATGCTTCTTTCAATCTTAAAAACATTTTTTACCATTTACTTTTTTGAAGTTACGATTTTTCATAAAATTTTGTCTCATTAATTAATTTATTGTTCTATACTTTTTAAATATAGTGAAAAACATCATTTTAACACATTGTTTACCTTTCATTCAATAAATCGAAGAAAAAAAAATTGTAGTTAAATAACACTATTTTTGAATATTTAGCCAAAAAAAACACATTTTATTGCCATATATAATAAAAAACCTATACATTTTGGTACATATTCCTTAAAATAACATGTCAAATAAAGCATTTTTATGGACATAATTGAACAAAAAAAGATTAAATTTTATATAAAATTATCATTTTCTTTCATATTTTTATACATTTGAAGTAAAAAAATGACAACATTTAATAAATTTTTCCAGTGTATAGTGACTCACATACAAAAAAAAAAGATTCATCATAAAACAACAATAGATACATCTTTATTCTTATTTTAAAGTATGAAAGTCAAATCATTACAGTTATAGCTCATCAAAAATTTGCAAAATTGAGCATCGTCTTCAAAGGCATCTTTAAACTAATCAACAATATCATATATCCCAAATTCATCATTATCATCTTCTTCGACGTCATTTTGTGCTTCCATTGTGTCATTTTTTTCTTCCATTAGTTCTTTGATATCTGCAAGTTCTCCAAAGTGATCATTTCCAGTCATTCCTCCTAATGGTACTTGAGGTTCCTTTGAAAATTTTATCACCTTTGATTTGCTAAAATCCCCTTTCCTCAAGCCAACTTCTTGCATTTCATCCATTCATCAGGAAGAGTTGGAATAGCATTAATTCTTTGTTGAATAAAATTGCATTGCATTGGGTCACTTTCAATGGCTGTAATTCCTTCCTTTACAATAGGCAACACATTAATGTTGTACCTAATCACCAAATACAAAATAAATAGTTAAGAGTTAGATACTATAAAAGACATATAAATTAAAAAATAATATAAGATTAAAGTATGATTTCATAAATGTTAAATCATAATTCTTACGAACCCGAGAACAAAATCCAAAGGCCAATTCTCCTTCATTTGAAGTTGTCTATAAGATAATTAATTAATGCTTGTGGTTTTGATAAATGTGCTCATCTCTCCTTTCAAATATTTTTCCTCATATGTTATCTTTTTAACCATAGCATTGTATTCCAATATACTACTAGGAGTCTCTCCATCCTTTGCATTGTGAGAATAGAATTATAAGAATCGTCTTTTGTCCGGGTTTCAAGATGTATACTCTCAAAATCTAGTTTAAATGATTGATTCCTCTCTTGGAGCTATGAAGATATTATTGGAAGCATTACTGTAACATAAATAAGTGCAAATTCAATTAACTTGTGAGTTAATAGAATTTGTTTTCTAATCTTAATTGCTAAACATGCACTTTCAATATCTTACCAAATAAATTGCATCATTGTCTTTTATTTCCCCTTGAAGATTGATTGTACTAATCCTTGTTGTGTGTGAATGAAATACTAGAGACTCAAAGTGGTGATGTTGTAACTATAAATTCCATAACCCTCTTTTGAGTTTGGTAATTATAAGCCTACGATTATCATATCCAATGTTTTGGATAATACACCTTACGAGGGATATCTACAATAACTAGGGAGTATTCTTTTTAGGAACAATATTTTGCAAGGTTTTCACAATCACCTAATATCACTTTATATTCAAGAGTGTTGAGCCCATTCCAAATGCAGTGATCAAAGGTTGTCATCAAGTTGAACATTTTGAACCCGTCTCCTTCTTTCTCTTTCAAACTTGGATTTTTGAATGAAACTTTTGAAAGTTTCAGTTACTCCATCGCATTCTTCTTTGGCATCTTTAATGAAACAAACAAGAATATAGTTATATAGCCCGACAAATGAATAGCTATGAATGTAATAAATCAACATACATTTTTAATGCAACAAAATTGTTACAATACTCTTGAGAAGGCAGCTTGAATACGGATAGTTGAGTTTAAAATCATCCAAAATTTCTTCATTCAACATCTTGATCATTCCTCTTGTATTTTCATATACACCTTGTCACTAAATAAAACAAAATAATGTTAAAAAAATAATAAATAAATAAATAAATTATTGTCCTAACATAATTAAAAATAACTCAACATACTTACTTTTAAATTCATCACACATTTCTTCCATTGACAATTCTCTGAACCTAACACGTGATAATATAGATATGAAAAGTTTATCATCCTTCACTCATTTTATTGATCTCCAAAGATTATTTATAGTCATATCATCAAGAGATTTTTATGTAGGGATCATCTTACTTGTGCCACATATCAATGGTTTAGCCATCTTAACTCTTTGATTTTTTATGCTAATATTTTCCCATAGGGTGAGATCTCATCTATCAAATACCATACCTATCCGGAGTTCTAAATTCCAATTGAAAATGGTTATCCACAACTCTAAATATATCACTTCTTTGTGATTTTTTCTTTTGTATTTTCATCATCAAAATTGGGAACCATATTTCCATACAACATTGCTTCTTAAACTTAACATCAACATTTGATCTCTCCACTGCGGCATATTTTAGAAAATTCATTATGGATAAATCACACCCTTTGAATGAAATTCATAGACATTATGTACTCATTGTCGTGTTATGATCCCATGTCATTAGTTTTGCTTCTGAATCTATTAAACAGGCATAAATTATGCATTTTAAGCACATCTCCCGAAGAGGGTTATTGGGACATTCTTGCATCAATTCTCCTCTAGCCTCTATAGAATGATTTCCTCAAATCACATAATATTTGTAGTCAAAGGCATTTTGATCTATCAAATTCTTCCCATATTAGGAACTTCCATTGAGTCAACAAGAACTAGGTAGTCGACCACATGTGCATGTGGTTGTACCTAATCAATGATTTCAAATTGTGAACCTTGAAGTGATGTGGTTTTCTAATTTGATATTTTTCATGCCCTTCTATGGGTTTATAAAGTTGTTTCACATACAACTGAAATGTACAGCCATCATCAACTAAGTTTGTCAAAGCCCTCATTCTATTTAGAATGGCATTTTGTGTTGTTTTTCATAATACCATCCTCTAGATCAACACTTGGTGTTATTATTTCTCTGATACCTTTAGAACTTTCACTATAATACTTGGAGCTAATGGTGGATTCTTGAACATTATCAACATTGTTTTCTTCCTCTTATTATTTAAATGTGTTTCATCTAAATCAATGGTTTATTCATAATCAATGGGAATGGACTCATCATCAACCATCAGCTCTTTTATTTGTCTTGTTTATTTGTTTTGTGAGGATTGATAACCTCATTGGGACCAATCTCAACAAAATATTCATTGGGAGTTTCCCTCATTTTCAAATGTAACCTTTTAGGATTTCTAGGATGAGGATTTTTCTTTCTTCTTTCATGTTCTTCTGTCTAATCTTGCAGGTTCAACCTCCATTAAATTATGTTTCATTTTCATGCTATGTAACATACTTAAATATGAAAAGCGTTGATGTCAACCATGATATTATTCTCTGTAGAGTAAAACCCCACTAACATATATGTAGAAAGTGGATTCAACAAAATCACATAAAAATAAAATATAACATTTTCGTATTAAATAAAATTGAAACATTACCATGATACTAAAATAGCGACCAAAGAAATAGAAATAAAAACTTACATTGCCTTTTTTCAATGTCATCAATGATGGATGCACATAATTATGAAAATCATTCATTCTTGTTATAGTTGCTCAATTTGAAACAATATCTAAACTGATATAAAGTTCTCCCTTGTTTGACAAGTGCATAAAACAATATATGTGGTTGGCACCAAACATATATCTAAGTAACAAGGCAAGTGCTTGATAATTTCCTTGCACATGTTTTAATTTGACACAATACAAATATATATAGTCTCCATTGTTTCCCTTGCGGTGTCTTTAACAAATAGAATATTCATGTGTTTTATTTTTCACACCTTCCGCAGTTTCCACTCTCTAACATTCTTCATTGCCTTTGATGGCTCAGGTGTTATGCTATCATTTGGTTGTCTAACATTCATGGGCGTTCAGGTTGCATTTTGGATGCCATTATTAGGGTCGTGATCAAGATATATTCATAGATAATATATTTCCTGTCATTTTCTAAGCTAAGATAAAAAATTAGGCCTTTCACATTATAATAAACTAAAAACAACATATAATACAAAACCAATATAAAAAAATAAAATAAAAATAAAAATTTACCCTTATGTAAAAAATTGACCCATGGAGTTATTAGAGAAACATGTCGAGTTATTGCCTTGAGTGGTAGAGGTCCTGGGAATGTTGGGCAACCGTAGAGTTGAAAACTAATAAAATTTAAGTTTATTTATTATTATAAATATAAAAAAATTAAAAACTATACCTAAATTTGACTTTTTTTTTCTTCTTTCAAAACTCTTAAAGGATTTTGTTGAAGTTTTTTTTTTTTAAAAGTCTCAATTTTTTTAAAAAGTTGGTTATTTTTTAGAAAAAGGTAGAAAACATCTAAACAAATTTAAGGTTTTTAATTTTCACATGAAAAAATATTATGTGATTCAAATATAATCTTATAGTTGTTGTTTTGGTAAATGGTAATAATTTAAAAAATAACTAATCTCTGAAATGTTAGATTCTCCTGGGATGTCTTCTCGATGTTTTTGCCTTGTAGTTTGCTCCAAATCCTTTAACAAATATTACCCAAGATATAGCACAATGTAAAAGATAAAACAAGATTGTGTATATATAACACGGATGATATAAATTACTATTAGTATAAAGAATGTGGGATAAATAAAATTTGGTATATTGTCTACATATATACCTAAAATTATATAGATCATCAATATGTTTAATAAATGACATATATACCTAAAATTATATGGATCATCAATATGTTTAATAAATGTGGGATAAATAAATAAACATGATAAATATTGTATTTAACATGTAAATAACAAAATAAAAGAGTAAAAATTGTTTTTAATTTTTAAGGGAAAATAAGAGAAAAAAATTGGGGGGAAATTTTGGAGGGAAAAATTTGAGGGGGAAATTTTGGGGTGAAATATTTTTTTGGGTGGGGAATTTTGAGGAGGAAATTTTGGAGGGAAATTATTATTATTATTATTATTATTTTATTTTTTTGGGGGCGGGGGCATTTAGAGGGAAAATATCATTATGCATGTTATAATAATGACATAGGGAGGGTGAGCATTTATATTGTTCTATGTTCTCAGAGAGAAGGGATAGCTTCGTCAGATAAAGAAGATTTTATTTCTGAGACATCAGCAAATTGTTCGCATACCTCTTATGTTGGGACTAGGAAATGCGATAGGAATTTTTGTAATGCAAATGAGGTGTCTTATTTTTCAACTAGTCATAATTTTGATCATAGTGCAAACAATTTTATTCAACATGTTCCTCATGAAAGTCCTAAATCAGAGGAATTTTAAGGCATTGATGATGAAGACGAGGAATATGATGGTGATAAATCTAGTCAGCATTTTAATAGTAATGAAAATAATCAAAATGTAGGTCAAAGTGGAGACTATGATCAACGTTTAAATGATTGGGATGAAAATTTTCCTCCAAGTGAGGAGTTTCAAGGTACCGATGAAGATTTCAAAGGCACCAATGAAAATGATGGAGAAATTCCCTCAAGTGGAAATTTTAAAAGCAGTGAAGATGATTATGACAATGGTGGACACTTTTTCCCGAGTGGGGAATTTAAAGACAACAATGTTGGTGATGATGAATTTCCTCCAAGTGAGTATTTTGAAGGTACTGATGAAGAGTTTCCTCCAAGTGAGGATTTCCAAGGCACAAATGAGGATGATGAAGAATTTCCCCCAAGTGGGGATTTTAAAAGTAATGATGACGATTATGGCAATGTTGGACAGTCTTTCTCAAATGAGGAATTTAAAAGAAGAAATGTTGGTGCTTATGATTTCCCTCCAAGTGAGGATTCTCAAGGTACCGATGAGGATAATGATGATTTTCCTCCAAGTGAGGATTTTCAAGCCAGTAATGAGGATGATGAAGAATATCTCTCAAGTGGCGATTTTCAAAGTAGTGAAGATGATTACGCCATTGGTGGACACTCTTTCACGAGTGATAAATTAAAAAGCAACAATGTTTATGTTGATTTTCCTCCAAGTGAGGATTTTCAAGATACCGATGAAGGTTTTCAAGGCACTAAGCAAGATGATGAAAATTTTCACTCAAGTGGGGATTTTGAAAGAAATGAAGATGATTTTTTTAATGGTGGACACAATGTTGATGATGATTTTCCTCCAAATGATTATGTTGATTATGATGTTCTCAATCATTAAGCTGCAACAAATCAAGGTGATCGACATTCTCTAGTTCAATCTCCTGACAATGTTTTTCTTGATACTCCTTATGGTGATAAGGAAAATCCTTCTAGTGAGGATGATGAAATAGTGGAGACATTGCAAAGAAACATTGTGTCTAGGAACAGAATTAGACCTTTTTAGATCAATCCAAATCATTCTAGTTATACAAGGTCTAGGAAATAATTTCTCACTAAATCAATTTCCATAAGTGAATTGATTTCAAGTGAATTTTGTCAAAATAATTGTTTGAAAAGCATGGACTACATGTATTCCTTGAATAAAAGGAAGACATATTTGTCAATGAATAAGAGAATGCAAAATTCACATTTGATGGGGTGAACGATATCCACCAATACAGGATATGATTATCGCATTGGGAATAAATTACTTTGTAAAAAGGCTTTCAAAAAAAATCACTCAATTGGTAATCTTCGTCTATCAAGAATCCATACAAGGTTGGAAAAAGATCCATCATTTTATTCAAAGGTACATCATGGAAGAGAGAGTGGACCATTCACAAACACTACATTATCATTGATGCATGATTTCTTTTCCAAACATGGAGAGTGTATGCTAGATCGAGACACAATACATATTCCAGATAATTTTTCAAGAAGGGAAATCTACAACTTGTACAAAGGATATGCTGAAGGTGTTGAAGGAAATGGTATTTTTATTACATATTCATATTTTACAAGAATATGGAAGAAATAATTCAATAATGTATGTATTCCTAAGAAGTCAAGGATGGGGATGTTAGAAAAGTAGGTGTGTTCATTTAATCATAGACAATATAGCAATATTGTCACCCAACCATAGGTTGAAGCCATCCCCGAGCACCTTAACCTCGACAGAGAATAATTATGGAAGCAAACCCTAGGCCTAATATCCAATAAAGGTAGTGTATCACTCTCCATAGTTAGCATACCAAGAATAAATTCCAAACCATAACCAAGAGAGAGTCCAAGCCTAAAACTGGAAATACAAGTTGTGGTAGCTACAGCTACAGCGACTCTCCATACTTGCACACAACTAAATTTCTCCAGTTGTGAGTGAGTGTGTACAAATGAGCTCTAGCATCCTTTATTTATACTTCTATTTCTTAGTTGTCTGGGGCGACTTCTCTTTCTGGAGGCTAAAGACTCAATATTAATTAGTTTCTTTAGTCAACTTGTCTTCTATGGTTATGTCCAAAGCTTTAGGGTTTTTCTTTCTTTCTGAAATATTCTATTCTTGTCAGGGTTACACGTGGAGATTAATACCTCCCACAAATACCATAATATCAACACTCCCTCCTAGCTAGTGAGGTATTGAAAACAATGGTCTTGAGCACAAACATACCATTCAACTAGTAGCATCATCATAGCCACATAGGCTATCTCATGATCAAATCAAGATCACCATCATCACTGTCGGTATCATTTGATAGCATCAACTACATCATCTCTCAAATCCAAACTCCATCTGAGTAATCAGGCATGATGCTAAATAATTCACTCACTCCACAGAGTGATACAAGAACTATTCTTCTAATACAGACATATGTCCTAGAAGAATAACTATTCCAACAGACGTTGGGAGCCACACCATGGGCTACAAGGACTATTCTTCTAATCCAGACATATGTCCTATAAGAATAAATGTCCTGGACCATTTTCTGTCTGGAGAATGTCTATCCATCAACACACTAACTATCCATCTAGCTAATAATCATTTTCAACACTATTGATAGTCTACATGGAAATCAAAATAATTTCATTCAATAGAACACAACTGTGTCTATCCATAGTAGTACACAATGAATATCTAGTGGTACACAACCACACCATGTAGCACATGGATACTTAATCAGGGACACATAGTCATAACCAGTGGAACACATCCACCACAGTAGCATACATCTACTTTCCAGAGACATACAGTCTCCATAGCAATCATATTAACCCACATTAAATAGTATCATGATATAAACTGAGTCATCTGGGCCATTCTTCCACTCACATCTGTGAGATCTGGAAGAGCATATGCCCTCAAAATGTAAAACATCATCCATGGGCTATCTAGACTATTCTTCTCAGGAATAGAAGAATAATTGTACCTGATTTTTTAACATGGACCATTCACCTAACTGGGCCATTCCTCCGGCACTAGTCATAGTGCAACCTGGAGAAAATGAGTCTACCCCAGGGAATGCTTGTCCCTGATTGTTGAACCTGGACCATTCACCTAACTGGGCCATTCCTACAACATTGATATTAGTGAAACTTGGATAGAATGAGTCTTCCATAGGGAATGACTATCCGGACCATTTCCTAATGGAAATTATTGTCTTGCACCAACCTCCAAAACGGACCATTCTTCGAAACTGCTCACAACTGTGAACTTCGAAAGAATGATTGTTCGGTGAGGCAGACCATTCTACTTGACCACTACTCAGAGTGACTACCAAGAATAATGATTGTCCTAGACCATTCTCCCACACTGGCCACAAGGGGAATCACTGTCTATGGTACATCAGCAATCTATCGAACCATTTTTATTATGAAAATGATTGTCCGATCTGGACCATTTTCCGAACTGGAAAATGTCTGTCCGTCAAAAATATCAAACCACTTTCCGAACTGGAAAGAAACTGCTCATCCTAGACCATTTTTCGAACTGAAAAATGACTGTCCATAAATCAATAACACATCAGTTCTCCCTCCCAACCTGGGAGTAATATTTTCCTTTTTCAATAAAGAAGTTGTCTCCACGAGCCCCATCTTGTTTCTTAAGTACGTAAAATTTTTCATCTTGGACAGAGGCTTTACTAAAATATCTACTATCTACTCATATGAGAATATATATTGGAAAACAACTTCTCTTTTTTGGATTTCATCACAGAGAATGTAATGCTTGATCTCAATGTACTTCAGTTTCTCATGGAACATTGGTTTTCTTTGAAGGCTTCATATAGATCTAATCATTACAATATATCATGGTCGAATTCAACACTTATGTTTCTTGTTATCTCATGACATAGTGGCAAGGATCAAACTGAAACATATTCAAGTAGCACTTCTTTTGTAATCATGAGAGTTTTCCATGGATTAGCAATCCATCATCCCATACTTCTGAGTAACTATTCTGATACATTATCTCTGTCATAGAAATTTTTTACCATGCTTTTGTTGTATATGAGATACTCTGCATCAAGTTGTTTGAATCCATACAAGGTCTTCTTATATTTGCATACATGGGTCTCTTTCTGGTCTAAGCTTCTTTCTCACTTGCTTTATTGGGAAGAACAGTCTTTAACATGTAAATTCCAATCCATGGATACTACAAGAGGTATATCTGGAACAAGTTGTTGTCATAGTCTTCTCCCTCCTTCTGGAAGAACCTCTGAATCTTGCAATGCTTCCATTCATAAGTATTTTTCACACTATTCTTTATCATAACTTCCATTTCTTCTATTTGATTGCTTCTTAGTGAGTTCAAAACACGCTGGTAGTCTTTTGAGATTCTCAGTATAATAACTGGTTGTTTTGGATTTTTCTTTCTTTCTTGGAATCTTCATGTTTCTCTTTAGCTCTTGGGTCCATAGAGTCTTCTATAGATTTCATGCCCTGAAGATTCCAACTTCTTCCTTTCATCATAGGATCATGGATGTAGATGAACAACCAAGGATACTTTAAGGCTTCTTTTCAAAGAAGACTTATTCTAAAGTCAAACTGAACACGTGTTGGTTTTCATGGCTGCTACTTTCAATGGGAACATGTATAGATACTTCATAATCCTCAATGGATCGTATTATTTAGGATTAGCTCCCTCCTAATCCTTGATTCATGCATAAATCCACGCTCTTCTTTTGGAATTTTGTAATCATCTCCCTCCATCTAAGTTAGTCCACGCTTCCTTCTGCATTCTTATTGCCTTCTGCAAGGTGTCACAAGTCTTTTTCTAATTTCCTCTATTTTGACTTCTTCTGGGTCTCTTCAGGTTTAATTCTGATTTCAGCTTATCTAGTCATTGTTACTTATATAATAGTTTCCATAGGAATTGTTACCAAAGATTGTCCACATACTTCATCTTTTCATGTGTATTGCTTGACTTATAGTCATCGTAATAGCAATCCTTATCCTTTTATTCTTCCACAGGTATTGTTTCCCTTGAACATATTTTCTTATAAGAAATAGATATGCATGATATGTACAGGAACTATGTAAACATGATATATACAAGAGATTTGAAGAATATTGTTACCTTGACTTAGAAGAATAATTTTGTTTTATCCTGCTTGACTTTCTTCGAGGGTTCCCTTTCTTCGGCAATTGTTGCTTCGTCTTTTCCTTCCTTTTCTTTAACTCAAGACAGCGGTTCCTGTATTTTCGACAGTTGAAGAATTGTATCTTTGACATATCCTTTTCTTGATTTGGTTTCTTCCTTGAGCCAAACTTCTTCTTATTCCTGAAATTCTTGAACTTTATTGTGAAAGCTTGGTCATTGTATTTCTTTTTGGATTTCTCTTTTGCGTTAATCCTTGAATCTTCTTGTGCACAGTAAGTCCAAAGTTCTTCAAATGTGGGATACTCCTTTCTTCTGTTCATGCTTGCGGCAAATGCATCCCATGTCTTGGGAAGACCATTGAGTACTATATTTACTAGTTCCTTCTCTGAAATGATTTCTTCAATAGCTTGTAGTTGATCTCTTAACTCAGAGATGCTCACAAGGTATGATGTTATGTTGTCATCATCATTCATTTTCATGTCACGGACCTCATCCTTCAGACTCATTACTTGTCCAATGTTTCTGACTAAGAAGAGGTTAGTTAGGGCATCGTACATCTTCTTAGATGAGTCAAGATGAGAGATGTAGGGTATCAAGTGGTCTTTTACATAGTCCACTATGATAGTCATGGCATTGATGTCATTGTCTCCATAATTGCAATGTTCTAATGTTCCTTCTCTTTTCCTTCTTCAAAATGTGGTTTCACGATCTTTCCTTTCATGATATCCAACACTTTATTCCTGGAAAGGATGAGATCAATCATTTTCTTCCATGCTCTGAATTTAGAACCGCCTTCTAACTTGTTTTCTGACTTCATAGAGTAGGTCATGACTTCTTTGACTTGGTCAACCTTTGACTTTGACCAAAAACTCAAACTTGATGTCTTAGCTTGTTGAGAGTACCAGGAGGTACGCTAGGTTAGGGAACACTAGGCTATCCATAAATTAGTTCGATCTCTTCACTTGAGGTGCCTCAACAAGAGGGTTAGGGTTTCATTGTTGCAGCAAAAACTTTGACTGCAACTGCAACTGAAACTAAGCAAATCCTCCCAATCTATCTTCCAGCGGTTAGACTGTCTGAAGATAGTGTGGGCCCATAACCTGTTATAAATAATATGTGTGCTCATTTAACCATAGAAAATATAGCAATATTGTCACCCAAACATAGGTCAAAGCCACCCTCGAGCACCATAACCTTGGCAGAGAATAATTCTGGAAGCAAACCCTAGGACTAATAGCCAATCAAGGTAGTGTATCACTCTCTAGAGTTAGCATACCAAGAAGAAATTCCAAACCATAACCAAGAGAGAGTCCAAGCCTAAAACCGGAAATACAAGTTGCAGTATCCACAACTGCAGCTACTCTCCAGACTTGCGCACAACTAAATTTCTGCAGTTGCGAGTGAGTGTGTACAAATGAGCTCTGGCATACTATATTTATACTGTTCTTTCTTAGTTGTCTGGGCCGACTTCTCTTTCTGGAGGCTAAAGACTCAATATTAATTATTTTCTTTAGCCAACTTGTCTTCTAGGGTTATCTCCAAAGCTTTAGGGTTTCTTCTTGCTTTCCAGAATATTCTATTCTTGTCAGGGTTACACGTGGAGGTTAATACCTCCTGCAGCTACCATAATATCAACAAGGGATTTGTAGTATATGTGCTACTCTTAAATCAAGAAGAGTTAAATCTGAAGGGGCAGAAAGAGGTATGTATTTACTATTTTTTTTTTTAATTGAATAGTTATCAACTATGAAAACATACGATCAATATTTTCATTTTATGTCATGTGCAGATTCCATAGTCAAAGCACTTCAAGAACATCAGAATAGACAATCAAGTGAAAGACAAAAGTTGTACAAACATTGGAAGAAGTGTTATGATGCTCCAAACAAATATTTAGGTATGATAATTGATTTCATGGACCAGAAGAAAACACTTCTACCACATTTTGTCCGTACACCCAAAAATTTACAGGAAGAGAAGTTCATTCAACTTTACTTGGTTGGTTGTATGGTTTTCAATGGAAGAATGTGTCCAAGGGTTTACTTCACAGCTCCAAATATTCATAATGATGCAAATCTGACCATCGCCATAATTCATCATGTGCTCACTCAATAGTCTAGAAATCTTCCTCAAGTTCTATATCTACAATTGGACAACACTAGTCATGAAAATAAAAATCAAATTGTGTTTGGATATCTAAGAATGCTTGTTGAAATGGGAATATTTCAAAAGGTGAAAGTTGGTTTCCTTCTTGTTGGACACACTCATGATCATATTGATCA
>SNQJ01S0037116.1:5516-38440 GCA_010110895.2 Picea sitchensis | reverse complement strand
AAGAGTTAAATCTGAAGGGGCAGAAAGAGGTATGTATTTACTATTTTTTTTTTTAATTGAATAGTTATCAACTATGAAAACATACGATCAATATTTTCATTTTATGTCATGGGCAGATTCCATAGTCAAAGCACTTCAAGAACATCAGAATAGACAATCAAGTGAAAGACAAAAGGTGTACAAACATTGGAAGAAGTGTTATGATGCTCCAAACAAATATTTAGGTATGATAATTGATTGCATGGACCAGAAGAAAACACTTCTACCACATTTTGTCCGTACACCCAAAAATTTACAGGAAGAGAAGTTCATTCAACTTTACTTGGTTGGTTGTATGGTTTTCAATGGAAGAATGTGTCCAAGGGTTTACTTCACAGCTCCAAATATTCATAATGATGCAAATCTGACCATCGCCATAATTCATCATGTGCTCACTCAATAGTCTAGAAATCTTCCTCAAGTTCTATATCTACAATTGGACAACACTAGTCATGAAAATAAAAATCAAATTGTGTTTGGATATCTAAGAATGCTTGTTGAAATGGGAATATTTCAAAAGGTGAAAGTTGGTTTCCTTCTTGTTGGACACACTCATGATCATATTGATCAAATGTTTAGTCATTTTTCAGTAACATTGAAGAGTAAAAATGTTGGAAGTCTACCATCATTGATTGAATTTATTAAGAAAGCATACATTCCAAAGTCTTTTTTTCATATATTATAAGAAACTGTTGACATGCGAAGATTTATTCAGGGATCGCATCGTGAAGAAAAATGTATTGAGCAGCTTAATGACATTAGCTTCCAACAACAATTTTGTTTCAAAAAAAATTGATGGGAAAACACTTATATGGGGAAAGTAATATTCAACTACTACAAAATGGGGGTCTTCATCAGGTTTATCGTTTTTGAAGTTCATTCCATATCGTCCAATATTTGCATCAAATTTATTATTTTTACAATCAGTTGCTGAAATCCATAATGCGTAGAGGCGTAATAGAGATGTAGATTATTCTGAATGCCTGGAAGAAATAAAAAAGTCCATTAAGGATACATATGATTACTTTGATGTTGTTGATTCTATTTGGTGGGAGTCTTTTTTCAATAGTCAAAGTGACATAATTTCAAGCTCAAAAAATGAAGATACAATGTTGAGGACTCCATTTCATTGGCCACAAAATATGCCAAACGAATCTGAAGAAACAAACATTGTTGAAGTTCAACAAGAATCTCAAGGTTCTATTGAGTTTACATAAGCAGAGGAAAGAGAAATATATATTGGTTTGTGAAGGTCACGTGCACAATGTGAAGCCATGGAAAACCTTTACAAGGGCTCAATACAAGATATTAAGGAGGGTAGCATGATTGCAGTTTTAGCGACTGAAGATCCACATGGTTATCCATTATGGATTGGAAAGGTTATAAAGATTGAGAAAGAAAATGATGATGTTATTGCAATTGAAGTGCATTGGTATGCAATAAGTACACACCCATTCAATGGTGTGTACAAGCCAGAGATGGTGGTTGAGAAACATATCAATAGAAAGAGAAAAAGAAAGGGTCAAAATACAACTCATCGCTGCACTGACCTCTTAAAATTAGACAATGTTGACATACTTGTTTATGACTTCAATTTGACAAAGAGAAGAACTCTTCGCTCCAAGACAACAAATATTATCAAGATGTTGTCGCCACAAGAAATAAATGCAACATGGAAGCCTGTTGAACCTAGTCGTAGACTCAGATGGTTCATTCATCGACAATAGAGAAGAGTATGGATCATCTACATCTTCATCCAATCATTCATCTGAAGACAATGTAGACTCCGATGGTATTTCAGAAACCATGAGTCAATACGAATAAGTGTATGAAACATTTTATGCATATTTTATCCATATGATGTTTGTATGCTAACTAGAAATGAGCATTGAACTTACATATGATCTTACATGAAGTTATGAATCTTTTGTTATGTTTTATGAATTATATGTTTTTTATTATGGATAATATAATAAAATTTCTTAGCTCATATGTTGTGAATATGGACAATATAACGATACTTTTAAGAAATTATTTATGTTTCATTCAATGTAACTTGTATTTGTTTTTATTATTATTATAAGTAAAAAAATTATTAAAAAGTGACGTTGAATTTTTAAAGTATATTGTGATATTTTCATGGCATTATGTATTACCTTGTGCTTTGTGTGATAATAAGATTTTAAAAGTAAACATTTAAGGGTTGATTTTATGATTTTGTTTAGAGTAATGATGAGTTGTTTTACCACATTATAAAAATGTATCATTTTCATACCCTAATTTTAGAATGGGTGCTACCGATAGCAGTACTTTTCAATTTGATGGTCGATTTTGAGGTTTTGGTTTTAATGGTACCAAGTGATAAAAATACAATTTCAAATGATCTCAAATTTTAACGTTTTTAAAAGAAGAAAACAAAATCAAAAACATATTTTTTTAGGTGTTGATTTTAAGGTTTTTCTGAGCTACTGTCTAAGTTTTGAAGGTCATGTTTGAAAAATGTTGTAATTTTGACCCCGTTTAAAAAAATGGCGCTACCGGTAGCACCACTTTTTGATTTGGGGGTTGATTTTGATGTTTTTTATGCAAAATTAAGGGTTTTTTGGGCCAAAGTTCTCGTTTTGAGGTCGTGGTTCTCATTAAGTCGGTAACTATGTTTAACCTGATGTAAAGCCAACTAATTCAATCAAAAGATTTGGTAGGTCAACTTTGTAGGCAATAGCCTTTTGCCTTCCAGAATGTATTGAGTGTACACCTTCTTGAGATATCCCTATGTCTTGATGTATTTGTCTTCCTCTTAAGAACCCAAATTGCTCCCCTGAAATATTATCAGCAAGGATCTTCTTTAAGCGGTTTTCTATGATTTTCATGGCAATTTTGTAAATGTTGTTGCATAGAGAGATGGGGAGAAAATTATCAAAGGATTGTGGATTGTATATCTTCAGAATGAGAAAAATGAAAGCAGAATTGAAGGGGGCTAAGACCTGGCCAATGGTGTGGGAATATTCTATTGTTTTGAGGAAATCATCACCAAGAATATCAAAAGTTCCTAAGTAGAATTCTATTGGAAGCTCGTCCGACCTCGGGATTTTTCCCTTCTGGAAGTTGCGCAAAGTCTTCTGGAGCTCTTCTTGTGTGACTTTTACCATTAGGGAGTCATTTTGTTCTTGATCCGCAAATATGGGGAAAAGACTTACAACCTTTAATATGGATTCAATTGTTGATCTCTAATCTACCTTAAATAAATTTTGGAAATGGGAGGTGCCTATAGTTGCAATGTCTTCAAAACTTGTAGGCATTGACCCATCAATTCATTTTTTGGCCCATATTGTGTTTTTTAATTTCCTATCGTTGGCCATATTGTAGAAGAACTTTGTGTTGTCATCGTCATCTTGGAGCCAAAGAGCTCTTCTTTTTAATCGCCATTATTTTTCTCTCGAGATAAAAAGTTCAGTCTTCTTCTTCTCCAGCAAGAGGATTTTGTATTTTTGTTCTTCATAAAAGTTTGTATCCATCTCTTCCTCCATCCATTCTTTGAATTATTGCTCTATTTCCATAAGAACTTGGTTTTCTTTGATTTTTTTTTCATTTATCCATGCAATCATTTCCTTCTTGACTCTTTTGATGTTTTCTATGAATTGAATAGGGGGAGCTTCAGGGAGATTTTCACTTAGAGGGGTCCAAGTGTTTTTGACAAGATCCAAATAGCTTGGGTCCTCTAACCAGGTGGAATTGAATTTGAAGGGGCAAGGAGGTTTAATTGGATCAGGATACATTTAAAAGAGAATATGGGAGTGATCAAAGACGCCACCATAGGAGACCCATTGGAGAAAGTGAAAAAATTCTTGCAAAAATGATTATGAAATTAGAAAACGGTCAAGTCTTTTTGTGATACGAGCATCTCTAGTTCTCATGTTGGGTCGGGTGGGAGACAACTTGGGAGGGAGAGGGTCAATTAGTCTAGAATCCTCTAGGTTTTTCATGAAGTAACTAGAAAGAGGGCCCACTTGTGATGAGGAGCCCCAAATTTTACAAGAACCAAGAGTAAATTTTAGGTCTCCCTCCAGGATGATACTTCCGGAAGAAACAAAAGGAGAGGGAAAAAGTTTGTCCCAAAAGTTTTTCCTATCTAAATATGGGTCGTAAGTGTTGAGGAAGAGAAAGGTGAGATTATGAAAGAGGGAGAAGAAGTGAGTGCCCAATACATCCTGCATGGCTCCTGAGTTTGTGAGTTGTGACGCGTCAGATCTCCATCCTATGAGGAGACCTCATGATTTCCCTGAAGCATCCAATCCTATGAAGTTCCATCCCGAAAGGGAGGAAGAGAATAATTTGACCACTGCATCATCTTCCATCATTGTTTCTTGAAGAACAATGAGGTTGGGTTTGTGGATTTCAATCAGCCTCCAGATGGCCATTATTTTTGTGTGGCTGCACAGCCCCCTACAATTATGTGAGATAAAAAATCATCGAGGGCCTTATGCGGGGGTCGATTCTCTAAGAGCACCAAAAAGAGATTTTGGTTTCCTAGAGTGAACTTCTAATTGTGCTTGATTCTAAGCAAGAGATATATAAGACTTTCTTCCTCCATTCAAAGGTTTTTTTATCAGGATCCAAAAAAGTGTAGAGACCACCTTGAACTCCAATGGGGGGCTATTTTGGATCACGAACATGAACAGATCCCCTAAGGTTACATTTTGTGGAGGAGGCGTGAGAGAGGGGGATGTAGAGTGTGAGGGAAGGTGAAGAGTAGGGACCAAAGGAAATTGAGGAAGGAGGGAAAGGGGCCTTCAAAATTGATAGAGGCGGAGAGATGAGTGGGACAGAGGCAAGGCTAGAGATGCCTGAGATCCCTGCCAAGAAAGAAATTTATAAGGGTAATTGGGGAGGAGAGAGTGATGGGATCCATGAAGGTCCTTTGAAAAAAAGAAGAGGGAGGAAGAGTTTGAAGGAGGGAGACCTAATCTTGTCCCGGAGAGTTGTCGGCCTTGAGAAAGGGGGAGCATGATGAAATTCGATTGGAGGAGCCTAATCCAGAACTAGGGTTGAGGTCCTCGCTTCCACTAAATGAGTAGTTGATATGAAATTAATTGAGGGGATACTTGAGTCCCTAGGATAGAAAATTTCTTGACCCATTTAATTTTTTCAACTTGTGAGAAATCCTTTGCCAAGTGCCTCTAAACATGGCATCAACCACATCTAAATGGAATTCCTTTGAATATTTTAATTTCTGAGTGAAAGTGTGACCATGGTGTTGAATGGAGCTGCAATATGCAAGCCCATTTGCTAATTTGAGTCCAACCAAAATGTGTGCCATGGCCATATATCCTATTTCCTTATAGGGCCTGAGATCCCTGCCAAGAAAGAAATTTATAAGGGTAATTGGGGAGGAGAGAGTGATGGGATCCATGAAGGTCCTTTGAAAAAAAAGAAGAGGGAGGAAGAGAGTTTGAAGGAGGAGAGAGAATCTTAATCGGGAGAGTTGTCGACGCCGAGAAAGGGGGAGCATGATGAAATTCGATTGGAGGAGCCTAATCCAGAACTAGGGTTGAGGTCCTCGCTTCCACTAAATGAGTAGTTGATGAAGTCGAGTAGGGGATAGCAGTCCCCTGCGGATTTGAGGAAGATTTCTTGACCCATTTTAATTTTTTCACTTGCAGGGGGAAATCCTTTGCCAAGTGCCTCTAAACATGGAATCAACCACATCTAAATGGAATTCCTTTGAATATTTTAATTTCTGAGTGAAAGTGTGACCATGGTGTTGAATGGAGCTGCAATATGCAAGCCCATTTGCTAATTTGAGTCCAACCAAAATGTGTGCCATGGCCATATATCCTATTTCCTTATAGGAAAGATTCGCTTCATATAAATTCCCCAAGGCGGTGCCAATTTTTTGAAATATCTCTTACATCCGGTAGGAGGTAGGAAAACCAGGAAGCCTAACCCAAATTTGGGTGATTTTCTTACGAGTTGTGGAGGTATTGAACTCAAGGGTCCAGCATTTCAGAAAGAGGTCTTGGGTTCCATAGCATTAGTGTCCTAAGAGAATAACGAAGGTGTCTTTCTCTAATCTGAAGTTCCATGCTAGCCACCCTTTTGCAAAGAACAAGGCTAGATGGTTCATATCCAAGATGGGTGGTGAAAGTTGATGCAGTCCATGCCTTGAGCGAGTTGGGAGATGGTATTTTGCTTGTGAATCTTCCAACCAGGGTGGAATTCTGCATGATGACAATCTCATGAAGCTTTATTTCATCGTCGAGTGTTACATTTATGGGCCCTTCCCGCTTCTTTATGCATTTTTCGGTCTTTCGTGGAGGCCCATTCCAATAGAGGCTTTCTTGGAGTTAGGAAAAGGTGGCCAAGGCACTCCTGACATGAGGAATTCTGAGGTAGGAGAACTAACAAAACCTCTCATCCTGGAAACCACCTGTGGTTGGGAGTGAAACAAAATCAGTGAGAGGGGGGAGGAGGGGATCGATGAGTGGGAGACATTGTCTAGAGGAGAGGAGGTGAAGGCTTGCGGGGAAAGGGAAACAGGTACATGGGGGTGTGAGGGGAAGTACAGGCTCGTTATTTTCGAGAGAGGGGAAATCAAGGGAGGATATGGGGGGGATCGAAAGGTTTGGATGATCCAGGTGGATATTGGTGGCCACCCACCTATTCCAACTAGCTCCTCTTGACAGTTTTTAGTTCAGCGTGTTCTTCTGAAATTCTTTGTAATTGTGGGTTCTACACCTTCGGGATTGTATGAAGCCCTGCATGGATTTCAAGTGGAGATTGGTGGCCGCCCACCTAATCCAACTAGCTTATTTTGGAAGTTTTCATGTCAGTACATCTTTCTATACTTCTAGGGCCATTTTGGGTCCTAAACAATGTTTTTTTTTTCTTGCCACAGTCAAACTATAGACGAAGTTAGAGTTTGATGACATAATGTGTATTTCTCGAAAAGAACTTTCCAACGGGCTATCACGTGCCTAAAACAGAGGTCGTATGCAAAAGTTACAACCCCGGGAAGTTGAGGTGCCAACTTACCCATCGGGGCCCACATAAATTTTGGCGTTTCATTTCCTAGGGTTAGGTTTTTGGATGTCTAGGTTTTTGGCATTCATGAGTAATGTTAAAAAGGCCTATGGAGCCTCATTGTAATTATTCTGCTCAGATGGATGCGTATAGCAACCACATCTCTCTTAGAGATAGCTACCACCATTCGAGCAAGTTGTTTTTAGTTATGTAGTTTTATAGTTTCAGCATATTTTATTTATTCAATAGAAGTTATTGTTCACTAGATATCTATTGTTGTTCTGCGTATCTCTGTTTTATTATATTCAGTCTGTTATTCATTTAGTTATGCTCATAAATGTGGATCATTGGAGGCGATGGTGAATCTAGTGGGGATGGAGAGATAAATACGTCACCGAGAGGAGGAGAAGGTGACAGGGGGTTGGAGAAGTGACGTGGTTGGTTAGGCAATAGATGGGTCCATATCTCATATGGTGGGAGCGGATCCACTGAGTAATCGAGGAGCTTGAGATCCTCCAATGGGTCATCCATTTGTCATGGTTTGGGTGTAAATAAGCGAGCTAAAGCAAGGGTAGGCTACGTGGATATGGGGGAGTCATCGACCCAACTGAGGTCGAGGGGGGAAAGAGTAAAGGGACAGGGAGCAGAGATGTGAAGGCGGAGGGGTAGGGAACCAGGGGAAGCTTAGGGGTTAGGGATTTCCTATGGAAAACCTATCCCCCAAGACCAATTGTGAAACTAATCGCAAATCCATTCCAAAACACAATCTCGATTTCTAAAATTATTTCATGTTTATCATTCATAAAATGATAAATTCCAATTTAAAAAACAATTATTATTATGACTACACCATTATTATTATATATATATATATATATATATAAACAACATGGAAGGTTTAAAAGTTGAATATACCTTTGCAAATATTATAAAGCATAAAGTTAGCATGTAACCTTTAAGGTGTAAATTCTATTGTTAAATGTCCAAATATAGATAGTAGGTCAAGATACCGAGTCAATGATGTATATAGATAGTGAGTCAAGTCTGTAAAAATAAAAATAAAAATAACTAAAAATTAAAGTATATATTAATTATTTACATATCAAAAAATAAAAATATAATTTATTATTTTTTTATTTAAAAATCTTAATTAAATATTAACTAATAATTAAATATAATAATATTATGGTGATAAATTAAATTAATATTTGATAAGCACACAATTTCAGTTATATATTTATATATAAAGGGAATTTAATAATCACATTTTAAAATAGCCTTTAGATGCAAAATTTTAACTTATACACTTTTATATATTTAAAAAAGAAAATAGAATTTGTTTAGATATAAAAGTAGTATCATGTACTTTAATAAATAAAGAAAAAGCTAGAAGGAAGATAGTACCAATATACAAATAAACTTTTTTAATTCACAAATTTATAAATAAACTTTTTAATTTACAAATTTATGAAGTTTGAGGTAACGACAAGAAATGTCCAAGGTTGGTTTATGTGGTTTGAATTGTTATGTTGAAGTTGTAATGATGAAGAAAATTACGGGATCTAATTTACTTTATTCAATTAAATGTACATATTGTACATTAATAACATTTATTTAAACATCATTTATAAAATAAAAATAAAAATAAACATTTTCGATTGGAAAATATAATAATCACAAAATATTTATAGTTTTATTAATTCATAAAGGTCTTTAGCATAACAATTTGAGACTCTAAAATATTATAAATGTTAATAAGTAAATAATTTGGAATAAGATTTATGTATGGAAACGATTTGTCTCAAGAAACTTTTTTCCAAAAAAAAAATTGTTCAATTATATTAGGTATATAATTTGTTTACATCTTCCATCTCATATTCGAGGAATCCATATTAGAAAATCAAACTAACTAGATTAGTTCCATGCTTACAATACTAAAAAGATAAGATATTAACTTGCCTCCGTAATCTCAAGTCGAAAACTGCAGACTACATTCTAGACATCATCTAAATTATAAAACAAAATTATGTCTCCCATATACAAAATATATTCTATAATGTCGATCAGCTAAAAACCACCCCAATTTAACTAATGGATTTTAATTTGTCTCCTCGGACCTTCTTCCCCATTAGTCCATTGATAATATGACACCATGCCCTCAGGTTCTCCAATGGCCTGCATTGATAGAACATCTGCATCAAAATTAAAGTTTATGTATATGTGTTGGCAGCTAATGGACTGAAAATTCTTTGCAAGGGATTTAATTCTAACTTTCGAGCCTTCTACTGAGTTGACTTGTAGTCTATCGTTGTTTAATAGCCATTCGATAACTACTTTCGAATCTCCCATAACATGGATACATGGAATCGACAAATGATCTGCTAACATGAGTGTGGCCCATGCTCCCAAAAGTTCTGCCCTTGTATTTGATCCTCTGCCACAATTGAAAGTCCATTTAATTACTGTAGCATCCTTAGTCTTTATAACACCACCTATACCACTCCAGTTGCCATCTCTTTGAGTTGCTTCATCGAACCATGCAAATGCAGTATCTTGTTGATGATTAATCAGTACATCTCTCGGAGGTCTATCTTTTGGTTGAGCACTGGTTCTATTTTGTAATGCCAATGTCTTATAAATCACCGCCTGTATAGAAGGAGTGGATTCTTCAAATATCACTTTATTGCACTCATGCCAAATGAACCAAACTATATGTGTTGCTAACTGTGTAGGAACTTTCTTTTCCACATACTAGCTTTTTATACATTCTGAAAGAGTATTTCCAATCCAACTTCTTTTTAAATTTAAAACTTGTGTAATAATATTCCATACCGATATGGCAGATGGACATAGTTTAAATAAGTGAAAGATTGATTCAGATTTGAGCTTACATAGTAGGCAGCGCCCAGGTCCTTCCCAGCCCCTTTTCTGCAGCGAGTCCCATGTTAAAAAATTTCCTTCCATCGCCAACCAAATGAACAATTTAATTTTAAATTGGACATTCCAATTCCAAATTGATTGTCTCCAATTCTCCACTTTCAACAATCTTTTTGAGGTAATTCTACTCAAGTAGAAATTTTTAACAGATGGAACGCCGTAATTATCTCCTCCTATCCACATTAATTTGTCTTTTGTTTCCTAGATGAGAGCTCTAGAATCAATAAGCACCTGCCTGAACAGATCCCACTCCAATGCAATATCGCCCTCGAATCCCAGATCATCGTTGGGTAGCCAATAGGAGGATAATGATTGAACATCTGTAAAATTCCTAGCATGAGCAAGAGAAAAGATTTTTTTTTGGTTTAATGCTGACAGGAGATTATTAGAGAGGAAAGAACTATCTCTCATCCCTAGGATCCAGTCCTTTCCCAAGTCGATTAGATGACATGTCCCTAAGTTCCAACTTAATCCATGCGTGATTAATTGAACTACTTTTACTAATCCACTCCAAATTCTGGAAACCTCGCTCTGCTGGAATGACCAAGATCTAAGCCAATTTATCACAGTCGCATTGCGGAGATACTTGTCGATTATAACCATGTGTCAAATTCTCGTTCCCATAAGAACTCTCCAAAGGGTATTCGCAGCCAAAGATTTGTTGAAGTCATAAATGTTGAGAATTCCCAACCCCCATATGACTTAGGAACAATAATCTGCTCCCAATTGCACAGATGCAATTGATGTGAATCATTATTTCTCTTCCAGAGGAAGTTGTACATCATCTTCCTCAGTGTATTCAAGACCGAACAAGGGACAACTACCAGAGACATCCAATATATAGGTTCGCTTGATAGCATAGCTTTCAAAAGGGTTAAACAGCCACCTCTAACACCAATTGTTTATTCTTTTTTCAAACCTTTTTATTAACCAGCCCCAATCTTCGGATCGTTGCGCTCCTGCCTTAAGAAAAAAACCAAGGTATTTAAAACCCAATTTCAGCTCCATGAATCTATAAGGAAAAACATCTTTGAAAGAAATTAGATCATGTTTTGTTAGTCCAGCTTGGTGAAAAGTAGACTTTGTTTCATTTATATTTAATCTTGAGGTCAAACAAAAAAAAAATAGCACCTTGTCAATCTCCCACCACTCTTGCATTGTAGCCTTTGTCATTATGATCACATAGTCAACAAACAGAATATGTAAAAATTTTATAGTCCTAGAAACATTAATACCTGTCAACTTGCCCTCTCTTTGACTATCTTTCAGCAAGAGGCTCAGTCCTTCCATAACTAAGATGAAGAGTAGAGGCAATAAGGGGCATCCTTGCCTTAATCCCCTATCGCTTTTAAAGAAATCAATAGCTTCACCATTGATCAGTATTGAAAAGGAAGTGGAGACCACACAACTCATTATCCATTTTTTCATATTAAGGCCCATGCCAATTTGGAGAAGTAGTAAACGCAACATATCCCAGTTAATAAAGTCATACGCTTTCTGTAAATCTAATTTTAAAACCAAAGACTTTGTTTTCTTCTTTTTAATGTTGTGAATGCACTCATGAACTATACCGATGGAATCCTGAATCTGTCTCCCCTGGAGAAATCTCAGCTGCTCCTCTGAAAGAGATCTAGACAGAATCGGTTTTATCCAATCAACATAATCTTAGAAATAATTTTATAACTCAGATTACACAGTGAAATCGGTCTAAAATCTCTAAAGAGGTGAGGCTTGTTTACTTTGGGAATCAAAGTAATAAAAGTTGAGTTTAATGCCCCTGTAATTAATCCTTTTTGTCTAGACTCCTCAACCATTTCTATGAGGTCCTCCCCAACAATATCAAAGACATCCTTGAAAAACTCAATTGTCCAGCCATCTAGGCCCGGACTTTTGTCCACTTTGAAATTTGATAAAACCTTCTACAATTCCTCATTTTCAACAAGTTTGTATAGGGCCTCAGCCTCTATATCATTCATCATATTTGTAAACAATGCAACTACCTTAACTTGATCTCTGGTCGAAGGTACCAAAGGTTCTTTGTAAAAGTCTTTGAAGTGTTTTAAAGCAGCTTTTTTTGTATTTTCCTGACCACTGTAAACGTGTCCCTCTTTATCTTGTATCTCCCAAACAAACTTACTATTTCTTCTGAAACTCGCAAAATTATGAAAAAAAATTGTGTTTAGGTCTCCATTGAGTAACCAAATAGCTCAGTTGTGTTGGCGCCACTGCTCCTCTATTTCATGAAGAATATTGTTTCTTTCTTGCTCCAGCACCTTTAATGGAAGATCAACAAAATTATTACAGGTGCCCTCCGCCAAGTTTTGAATTCTAAAGGATATCTCTTTCTCCAAGCAACAAAGTCTTGAGTTTTTCCTAAACCTTTGTTCCTTTTGCCAAACTTTTGTGATTTCTTTTAAATCTTTTAGTTTCCAAACTAGTCGTCTTTTCTTACCAGTCTCCTACAAATATAAAGGGTGGCTCCATAGTTTATGTACCATCAATATGAAACCTTGTTCTTTAATCCATAGAGGATTAAATTTGAACAGAAAAGCCTTAAAAAGCAGTGGTAAATCCAACTGAAGTATTATCAAAGCGTGGTCAAAGATGAAAGGGAACTCTACCCATGCTCTGTAGATACCCACAGAAGACAATAAATCTTCGGAAATGAAAGATCTATCAAGTCTTTTTGCAATGAGATCTTCTCCCGCTCATCCATTATGCCAGGTCGACACCATTTTTCCAGGCACAATGTCGATGAGCTTATTTTTATGAAAGTAATTATTGAAAAAACTTGCCAACGTCCCCAAAGAAGACGCACCATCCCAAATTTCGCCTGAAGATAGAGTCAAATTTAGATCCCCAACAAGTATAAAAAAAATTAGGGTCAGCAAGCCTGAAGATTCCAGCCTTTCCCAGAATTGTGTGTGTTCCACACAAGGCCCGTATACATTAAGGAACGTAATCTATCTTTTGCTCTCCAAACAAAATCCTATCAATAAAATCCCACCACACGTAAGAAAACGAACCAGCTCAAAATAATCTGGATCCCAAGAAACCAATAAACCTCCTGAAGTACCAACAGAATTCACCACACAGCATAACCACTTTGGTCTAAGAGTGTGAAAGAAGGATCTAGCTTTTTCAAAGTGCACTAGGGTCTCTTGTAAGAAAACAATGTTTGGTCTAGTTTTGTCCAAAACACTTCGAACCGAGGCTAATTTCAGGGTGCCTCCCGTTCCCCTTAAATTAAGAGAGAGTAATAACATTATTTAGACCTAGCAAGGGCCTTCAATGCTCTAAGGGCCCCACCTTCGGTGGACAAATGTGAAACTTGACTTTGTGACTGCTCTACAGTAGCTTTCTTCCTTGCACTTCTAGTTTTAACCGGTGAGAACTCTATTCCCGAACCCCTGGACCATGCAAGTTCTTTTTTGGCCTCTACAACAGTAGATATCGAGCAGCTTGTCTCTCCTTTTCTGGCCATAGGGTCAGTTACCGATTTACTGAGATAAACTAGTAATTGTACAGTTGCATCATTACCTCGGATGAAAGGGATCAGTGAGTCAAGTACTGTTGAGAGTGTTGACTCCTCATCTTCTGGTTCTCTATAGCCAGGAGGAGAGGTAGAAAGACCGATCAACTATTGACTATTCCCCAGGCTACAAGTGGTCGTAGAAGGAATGGAAGGTTCCAGAGGCGAACTAAGGGGTGTATTCTTTTCAATAGGAAAAATCGGACTATCAATGAGAGTCAATGACTCCAATTCTGGGAGGACGGGCTGAGAGGTAAGTAAGGGTTCTCGACCTCCGGAGGATCGACTAGAATCTCCCAAAATCCCTATCTCTACTAAAGGTGGCGAGCCAGAATATGAAGTAACTCTCTTAAGCCAAACCGAAGAGTTTAAAGCTTCTCTTTCCCACACAGACAGTGAATTATAAAAAAATAGGGAATGTGTTTGAATCTTACCTATAACAGTGGAAATGTTCTCCAAATTGTTGGGATCGATCCGATCTTGTTTAACATCTTCAAAGCCATAGAAACCCATTTCCATAGAAGAGTCAGGTTGACTATAATTAAAATCAAGCCCTTCTTGAAAATAAACACCATCACCAATACCTTTACAATCACGTCGTAGATGTGTGGTACTTCTGCAATAACTGCACCTGAACGGGATACCAGGGTAATCAATTTTCTGAAGAATGCGTCTTCCTCTCCACTCAATCTCAAGTGTCTCTGGCAACCCCAGATGCACATTCATTTCTACCAGTACCCTTCCAACCTTTCTCGTTGCCGCCACGAGATTTACTCTATCAATCATGATGAAATTACCGAGAGTGTCTCCAATGGCTGCCAACGCCCCTTCATTCCACATATACAGAGGAAGACCCGGTAATAGCACCCATATATGTCTTAAAGAGAAATATTTTGTTTCCAGGTTGAAAGCAAGCCTCCATCTCTTTAACATTAAACTACTAGCTCCATTCACCCATTTCGAACCTAGCAGTGTTGCAACGTCTTCAGGACGGTTACATAGGAAGCCCATCCAACCCTTTGTTAAATAAAAAACCTCAGGAACATATCCTAAGATCAGACTCCATACCCTCTCCAACTAGATAGTAAATTTCTCCTCGTACATACTACTATAAGCAAATCTCCCCACTAAACTTCATAGTGCCATCCTATAAGTGTCCTCCATCCCAATGTCTGATCCTAAGACCATCCTTTTAACAGACTTATTTGCAACCCATTGTCTTCTACCTTTCCGGGCAACCGTAGAACTAGGATTCTTTAGTCGAGGAACAGTAGCTTCATTCCCTCTACTGCTTTTTAGAGAGCAGTTCTCTGGAACCTAATTCTGTCCCCCTAGAGAATCCTCCTACAGAGTAGGTAAGTAGGTATATAAGGAGGGTGCTAAACCATGTTTAGTACTAAAATGGTTTTCATGTGAACCAAACTGCACACCATGAGAACATATGCCTAAAGAATGAATATCCGAAAGCACCCCCGTAGTAGAAAGGTTAGTATTAAATTATTCTGCCTGCCACAAACCTTCTACTGACTCATTCATTAATGCATTAATCTCCGCATTAATATTTGCCAACCGTTGATGAGCCATCTAGCTTCCACTTGGATACCACTTAAAATGATATGCGTAAATCAATGGCTAATAATACGCCAAATCCCAAGGGAGAAAGTTGTTAAGTAAAGGCTGACAAAAATTAAAGGATAAAGTCCACCTTTGATGCACTAAACAAAGCCCCAGCTAAAAGACAACGGAGAGAGACCTTTGATCCTGGGAGAAATGGTTCAGTTACCAATAATAGTATGAAAAGACAGAGAGTTTTTAATGACTATAATAAAACATCCAACCATTAAATATGACTAATAATAACAGAAAACTGCTAACAAATCCTCCGAGAAGCCAAGCTCAGAACTAAAAAATAGTCAAATAGAGAGTTGTTACAAGGGAAAAACTCTCTATGGCCAAGGGTAAACCACAACAGACAAGTATGACTGCAGAAATCAACGCAATTCCAGTGTATGCTATATAAACTAATGTGCAAGATAAGAAAGAGGCCTACCTCGATCCAATGTTTGATGATGTTCCACCGTTGAGCACTTCGACCCAAAGCTTTGTACCTGCAATAAGTTCTCAACGAACAAGTAAAGCAAGTATATAGTGATAATGTAAAAGGGGTTAACACATCATATAGCATAATCCATTAATAAACATTACAAACATGCCCATGGATAATAGTCATATATTTGCACGATACCAATAGGACGGGAAAGGAGTATTTCTATTAATAATTGATCAACAGAAGTATCAACATTATAGACTTTTGTGTCGGCATGGTTCGAAACCAAGGAACCAAGTTCCTTCCAACTGGGTATCCACCACTTCAATCCTCAACCAAAGGCAAGCTCAAAAGAGAGAGACAATGAGTTTATCTCAATAATAGGGAAAGAGCTTGGGGGCTAAACACTGTGTTCAGACTTGAGGGACAAAGAGATGCAGACTCAATATGAAGTAATTTCTCCAGAGTAACTTTGCTCTCAAAGTTGAATGCTTTTTCCTCTTTTCCATAGCTCGAAATTGTGCTCTTATAGCCTTCAAAATGCAACTGAAGGGCCAAGTCAGAACGTTTCCGGTATATGGAAGGCCAAGGATCATAGATCTATTGTCGTGACATGGAAACCCAACTCCATTTTTGTATTTTCTGGCACAAATCCCGATGTACGCGGGTTGTAGTGGAGCAGCCTGCATATATGCTTGTCGTATAGCTGATAGGGTGCGTATATGTGGAAAAATGTTTATTTTTAGCTCTGGATTCATCAAAAAGGGATGATAAGTCTGCATAGGGAAATGGAAAAAGACCCTCTGTGCAAGATAGCAATGGTGAGGCAAATCTTGCTATAACAAGAGTAGAGTAGTGGAAAAAACTATCGTAGTCCTTCAAAACCTATACTAGACCAAAGAAGTTCTCCTCCTTCAACCATGGCTACCATGGCTTCTCTGGTTAATATCCCGCCTAAAAATTTTGAAATTTCAAAGTAGCTCATATTTTCTCGTCGTCGTCTCCCTCTATCGTCTCCTCCTTGGTGTCACAAAGTCTTAATTTTGAAATACGTCTCAAAAGACCTTAGAAAGGTGGCGATGATGTTCTTTTATAAAACATCATTGTTATTTATGTAATGGATTCTATAATATTATTACATTGTGAGAAATTTTATTCGACTTTTATCTATTCTAGGAGAGGAACAATACCCGTTTTATCCCACAACTCCAATCTAATCACAAATGCGATATAAGGCAAACACTTTATATGCGAGGTTGGGTGGAATATCCATGGACTTAAAGGAGAAGTGGGTCTCACATGTCCAAGAATAATCATGTGGTCATCCCTTACTCTTATCCTCAATTAGGAACTCGAATAAGAGAGAATCTGGTTTATAGAGGTTTGTCTTCATGCGGAGGATTTAGGATTCTTGGGTTCGTCTTCATGTGGATGTGGAGGAGTTAGATGCGTGACAACATGTTCCTTTTTAAGTTAATTTACTTATTTCTTTTTAGATGCGTGACAACATGTTCCTTTTTAAGTTTATTTATTTATTTCTTATTTGATTTGGGAAAAAGATTTTATCACATGTTCCTTTCCTTTTTAAGTTAATTTATTTATTTTAAATTTGATTGGGAAAAAATTTATAAAAGGAAAAATAAAGTTGTAAAAAGATTTAAAAGCAATTTTAAAAACAAAATATTAAGTAAATTGAAATTTGATTTTAATTATTTTTGTAAATAATAAAATAAAATATCAATATATTATTAAATATAGAGAGGGTGAATAATAAAACTAACTCTATATGTGTATGTAGTTTGTGCATTTTAGTTGCGATATTTTTTCATTATTTAACATGGTATTAGAGTTTGTATGGGCTTGAATCTTTCATTAGAGGGGTATGTGATCATTGGAATTATTAGAGTGTAATCATTTGTAGATATACTGGTTTTTTTTGTGAGAGTTTTGTTTTGTTGTTTGATGAGTGAAATCTATGTGAGAAATGAAGCATGTCGGTGAAGTATTATTGGTGTTGCGCATATATGTTACCAACATTATTTTGGTGAAGTGTTGGAAGACTTTCATGCTCCATTGTGCACATTGTATGTTGTTTGGGTGCATAATTTTCACGTGCTCTTGTTGCTTAAGCATGGTGATATGCTTATAAAGCAATTGTGCATTCTTTTGGTTATTTCATATTTGTTTGTTGGTAGAAAATTTGTACTGGGTAAACCATTACAATCAAAATACGGAAGTGCTAAGTTGTTTTTAATAATGAAGAGGCGAGAGAGAGGAATTGGCTATGCACGTTTGGAAATGTGACTATTGTATACCTCTAATTATCGAGAATCATTTTGGATGCCTAAAGGTTTTGCTTAGGTAAGTTTTGTAGTTGTTGCCAAACTATAAATCTTTGCTTTCGCCTATGTAAGAGATGGCAAGCCTATTGCAAAGTACATATGGAGGATCACAAAGTTGAATGATGTTGGTAGTGCTCACCATTTTTATTTGTGATTGGATGCATCGATAGTTTTTGTTATGAGGGAGGTGATTAAATGCATTGATAGTTTAAGATTTTGTTGTTAAGGAGATTTGTTATAAGGGAACTTAAACACTAGTTAGATGTTAGTTATATAGGAAATATTAAAAATTAATACCACTAAACATCTAGCCGAATAACATTTACTTTTTGTTTTATTTGTAAATATGATTAGACACTAACATTTTGTAAGATGTTCAACCATTTAAGATATCCCACAATTATACTATATATTAACATTTATGATAAATAATAATACCATAAAAAGGTCCCCGGAGTGTAGAACAGTTGGTGATGGAGTGTATTGTTAAGGCACTTTGTTATGGCAAGTCACCGGTTCAAAATCCTCGTCTTACCTTGTGTGTTGCGTGAGGGGTTGTGTTGGCATGCTTGGAGGTTATAGTGGTAGCAGTCGGATAACACGACCATGTGCCATGCGAGTATGTGCCCGAGCAGTTGTTAATTCTACTAGTCACAACAAAAAATACCATAAAAAAGAAAATTTATTTATTTGTATGGTGTAGCCCTATTTTCTCAATCTTTAATGTATACAAAACCTACATATATAAATTTAAGTGATAACGGGTACAAATTAATGATTTCAGGAGATGAAGTGGAGGCTTGGTGGGAACAAAAATTTAGAAAATAAAATCACCTTAAAAAAATTAAACTCTTGTTATGGTTATCTTTCAAAAATAGAGTCTTGACTTAGGACTTTATTCAAAAGAGAGATAAAAGTGGACCTAGTCAATATTATTTATGCAAGGCAGCATAGGAAGACGTTGGACATTTAATGATCAAGTGCCCTTACGCAAGCCAATTATGAAAGGATGTAGAGAGGATGACTAGTTTTCAAAATGTATGGAATGGTTATTGAATTGAGGAGTGCTAGGGGAAGTGGTTCAAGAAGAAAGATCTAAAATATTTCAGAGCTTTACCTTGTTTAGTGATGTGGGGCATATCCCTTCCATGTAACAATAATATATTTAATGAAAAATAGAAGCCAATGTTCCAAGTATTTTCACAGGTGTATGGTTTATTCCAAGGCTGCAAAATGGAGGTGAAGGTAAAAGTTTCAAGACAAATAGGGGAGTTATTAATTGAAAGAGCATATCCATGGGGATTTTTAAATGGATCCAAACTGAGATCACAAAAATTTTGCAATGTTGGTGGGATTTTATTTTTTATGATAATCATTTCATCAATTCAAAGTAGGTTTAGGCTCATAAACAAATAATTCATTTGAAAACCTAGCTTCAGGGAGCCTCCTAAAATTGGCGATAGAAAAAGGGGTTAATTATTTACAAGTTTATGAGGATTCTTCATTTGTTATCAACTAGATGATAAGTGATAGTTAGATTCAAAATGTGACTTTCAAACCACTAGCAAATTATCTGAAATAAGTCTCTAGGCCTTTTTAAGATATTTCATATACCCATATATTCAAAGAGATTAATGCAATAGTAGATGGTCTCTCTAAGGAATTCCAATAGGTTGAAGTTGGTCTCTTGATTCCAGAAGAATCACTAGATATAGTTTTATTACAGACTACTCACATAGTGACATGAAGTGATTGTTTAATGGTTGATATTATCTTGCTTGTATTTTCTTTATCTGATAATATAGAAATTGTTATTTTATTTTTGTTTATGCATAAAGCCTAGCAGTTGGACTGAGCTTTCAATAGAATATATGTTAGGAAATTATTTTGTTTAAATAAGAGATTTATATTAAGGAATATACATAGTAAACGATATGGAATCTGTGAAGAAAATGATTATGAACAAGTATTTTTTATAAAGTGTCCACGGAACTTAAATAATATAATTATCCATTCAACTAGGAATAGAAATTGTTTATATATATATATATATATATATAGATATAAAATGTTCAAGGAAGCTAAATAATATAATTCCATTAAACTAAATAGAAATTATATATATATATATAAAGAGTCCCTCCCTGTATCAATAGTGCTTTTTTTTATAATTGATCAACCAATGTATTAAATTTTTTTAAGATATGTGTGAAGAAAAGATAATAATTAGTGTTTTTAAACCCCTAATATAAACCCACGCGATATGGTATAGGTATATAATTTATTGTTAGTAAGAGTCCTTCCCTGCATCAATAATGCTTCTTTTGATAATTGATCATCCAAAGTATTAAAATCTTTGAAGATGTGTGAAGAAAAGATAAGAATTAGTATTTTTAAACCCCTAATATGAACTCACATGATATGGTATAGGTATATAATTTATTGTTAGTAAAAGTCCCTCCCTACATCAATAATGATTCTTTTGATAATCGATCAACCAAAGTATTAAAATCTCTTAAGATATGTGTGAAGAAAAGATAATAACTAGTTTTTTTAAACCCCTAATATGAACCCACATGATATGGTATAGGTTTATCAGTGAATCCCGCGTGATTATGGATATGGCAAAATTGTAAACCAATCACAAATTTATATAATACAACTAGACAATTAAATGATATTAATTATGTGTACATATACAACATAAAATTCAATTCTATTCATTACAAACAATATTTAATGACCCATCACTAAATTTATAATTGATTAATAGTGGGACAATTGTAGTTACTAAGAAACACATGCTGAAACTAATTAATTAATGTGATAATATTAAGATTATAAAGTAATCACGTTGATATATTGATGATCTTAGCGTCTATGTAATTGATGTAGTTGATGGATTTTCAAGGGGGAGGAGGAGAGATAGATGGACTAAAGGGGAGAAAGGATTCACCACACTTTCATGGTGTGACTGGTTATGAAGGGGTGTTATGCGAGAGAGGAGATTGTGTTTGATGTGGATATACCAGGAAAGAGTCTGGGAAAGATGAAAATAGAGGTCTTCGAGGGAAGATTTAATTTGAGAGGAAGTAGCAAAAAACATGTTTAAGCAAAGATAATCTAGTTCTAAGTCAAAATCAGAACAATTAGATGCAAAGGGACATAGAGAAAAAGGTAGAGAAGTATCAGAGGAGGAGTATTAAAGAGAATATACAACATCTAAATTAGAGTTAGAACACTAATCCCAATTAGTCAGGTCCAAAGAATTGAAAATAGTTCAAGAATATTCATTCCTTTCTTGTTGTTTTTAGAATGACATTTATTTACCCAAAGTCTATATTGATGACAAATGTAGCATTTACTAGACTTTCTAGCATAGGATCGTCTTTTGAAAGACATCCTTCTCTTTTGATTCCTGAAAGGTTTTGAATATATCTTGAAACTAGAATTCTTGGTTTCTTTAGAACAATAACAATTTGTAGATTTGATAAGCCTCCTTTTGTTCTTTTTAGAACAACCAAAATCAAATGTTTCTCTAAACTAGTTGCAAAGAGGTTGAGAAACAAGCATGGATTTCAACTTACGCTATTTGGATATACTTTACACATGCATCCATATTGACCTTTTCTACTTATGCATGCAATCCAACAAGTGAAAAATCCTTTGGATCCTTGTTCTGGTCTTCAAGCATTTTCTTGACTAACTCTGGAATAATTCTTGGCCGGGATGTAATATAGTATCTTTTATAAACAATATTAGATGCATCATTTGTTTTATACAAGATATGTTTCAGTGTGCAATTGTATTCATTTCAATGTGACAGATCACATAATATTTGGGACAAAAATAAATCAGAATATCACTTACTTGTATCAGATATATTCCCATAAAATAGGTCTTCCATAGGGTTGTCACCTTTGATGATGACATCTCTTTCTACTTGTTGCAATTGTGCCCACCAGTTGTTGATTTTTCTAATTCTCAGATCTTGATAGTTATTGCCTTATGATTTCAAAACAGGGTTCACTTTCATATCACAATTATCATATAATAACTATACACTGAAAATCTCAACTATAAAAATGAGTGGAAATAACAAGATCTAGAAACATTAACCATGCATACTAGACACAAGAACACAAGAATTTATCCTGGTAAACCCAACCTAGGGAGAAAACCCATCAACCTTTCTTATATAATAATTCATTCCAATATATTACCAGTACATCACCATCATCAGATCAAAATACCATACAGAGAATGTCCTTCCCAAGCCTAGTGTCTCCAAGAGCTAGAGTCTCACTATAATAGACAAAATATAACCAAGAGAGAGAGATTCTCCAACTCTAGCGCCTCTCCAAGTGTGGCACACTCACCAAGATAACCAAACTCCAAGATATAAATAAATTACCACAACTGCAACTCACAACTTCCTAGTGTGCACTGCAGAAGGAGAGATGTATGTCTATCCAAATGAAATGATCCAGTTTGTATTTATACTAATCCAGGCGCCTGTCTTTTTCTATGGGGTTGAGTTTTTACTCTAGGTCTTCAAATTTAATTTATTATTTTTTGTCTTTTACTGGTGGGGCCGACTTCTTTTCCTCGGTCTTAAATTTCTTCCTGGATATTCAATTTCTTCCTAGGGCTTCTTTAATGGTCAGATGGGTCTTGTTGTACTTCCTTATGGAGAATGACTACTTGAAGTTACAAAACTTCAACACTCCCTCTCAATGAGGGAGATATTCTCCATACTTGGATTTCTTCTGTCATAGAAAGGTTGTCCTTGAGCTTGGTTGATGTAGTCTTCTCTGGCATGCACCCGGTTGATGTATACTTCTCCCACATATAACTTGGTCGATGTATGATTCTCCCACATAACACCTTGGGTCTCCAATGGTCCTTTTCAAGTCACATGATCAAGGATAGAGACCACACTTGGGCCATTCTCCTTAGCCAAGTCAGATGGCCATCGTATGCACGATGCTAATAGATGGAGAACATCAAAACCCTAGGTCATTCTCCTTAGCCAAGTCACATGGCCATCGAAGGATAATGTCTGCTCGATGTTAATACATGGAGAACATCAACGTCCTAGACCATTCTCCTTAGCCAAGTTACTTGGACATTGGAGGAGAATTTTTGTCCGATGCATATGTATCTCGAGTCTTTGTCGGACCATGTCAATTCACATGATCAAGGATAAAGATTATTCCTAGGCCATTCTTCTTAGCCAAGTCACATGTCCATATGAGAAGAATGTACCATTCTCCTTATCCAAGTCACATGGCCATCTGAGGAGAATGCTTGACATTATCCTTAGCCAAGTCACATGGCCATCTGAGAAGATTTTCAACTTGATACTACCATTTGGAGAAGCATCATCACCTTGAGTCTTTGTCGGTCCTTGTCAAGTCACATGATCTAGGATAAAGACTACGCCTAGGCCATTCTCCTTAGCCAAGTCACATGGCCATTGGTGTAGAATGTATGCTCAGTGTTTCCCAAAACATCAACACTCCCTCTCTGTATACTGGAGCTTCATTGCTCCATTGTGTATCATGTCTCGGATGATTTTCAATTTGTTCATCTGTGGATATGTACTAGAGATTCACTGCTCCCTTCTGCATCATGTCTCGGATGAAGTCCAACAAGAATCTTCTGAATCCACACTACTTCACGACTTGTGACATTGGATGTGATATATTATGTCTTTGTTTTACTGAGTGTTACAGATACTTGATTTCCTGAAATTGTAACGGATCCCAAGTTGAACACCCCAAGGTGCCCAATATTTCTACTACACACCATGCCCAGTTATAATATGTATATCTATGCAGCTTCACTTCACCACCTGAGACATATATGAGGCCATATCCAACTGTACCATGCAAGTAATTCAACACATGCTTTGTTGCAACCCAATGGTAGTGTCTCACTCTACCATAAACTATCTCAAGGTGCTTACTGCAAAGAAAATATTCGGCCTGGTGTTAACTAGGTACATCAAGGATCCAATCAACTACCTGTACATAGTGGAATCCACCAAATCTAAATATGAAGTAGAATCACTCAATTTATTTAGGTTTATCTCCATAGGTGTAGTCATGTTATCGAACCTCATAAGTATCCCCTTACTGAGGAATATCTCATCTGATCTCATACACACCTCTAATCCCAAGAAATAGTACATATGGCCAATATCCTCCTCCTCGAACATTTGAGGTCGAATCCCTCTTGCACATGACAATGACCCACTCTGTTTTAGATCATGAGCACCAAGATCAATGGATCACCATCAACAACCTTGTGATAAGGGTTGAAATCTGCATCATTCTTGGTTAAAACCAATCTCATCAAGTATCCATCGATCTTGGAGTACCATGCTCCCTATGAAACATGACTCCCTTTGAGTCTGTACAATTTTTGGAGCCATCATCTCTTTTTTCATCTGCTAACCTCTTATGAAGTTTTGTATCTAATGAATTGTCCTAGGAGGTTTCTCCTCCTTAATGAATCTGAGGGTTGACTCCCTTTGATATGGTACTTGGCGGGGCCATCTTCCTCACTAATGGTGGAGCCACCTTCTCCTCCTCATAACTGGAAGGTTTGGAATAAATGATGTGACTGATCGGTGTCATATAACTCAAGAACCTTGAAGGTAGTTTGATTTCCCTAAAAGTGTCACTGAGAGCCGGATTCCTCTCTACATCTTGCAAAGTATCACAAAATCATGATGGCCTCTTCCTGGTCACTACAACATCTCCAGGTAGATCCACTTGGCTCGGCTGGCTCTATTGACTCCTCCTGATAGTATGAAGGATGGAAAATTGTACGTTCATCCTTCGGAGCCTTCTGCTCCTCACTATCAATCTCCATATGAGAGACTCTATATCCCACAAAAGTATCCTTCTTCCAGAAGATTCTAACTTCATCATCTTCACCTTCAGTACATGGATGTATATGTCATGTACACAACTCTATGTCTGGATAGTATGCTCCATGTCTCAACCTAGAGACCATCTAATATGTTGCCTTCTACAACCGTCACTATAACACCCTCTCAGAGCTATCACCTATGACCAGCTTGAAACAAGAGCAATAACAAGGGAGAATAGTAGACAAGAACAACATCTTATGATAAGAAATACGAACAATAAAAAAAACAAAAACGGGAATAATCGTCACTATAACTCCCTCTCAGAGCTATCACATGTGACATGTCTGGAACAAGAACAAAAGAAAAACATGAACAACATTTTTTTAGTGTTGTGACCAATCATTCTTCCACGGTAACTTGCCCAGAACAAGAAAAAAACAAGAACATCCCCTTGGTAACCTCCATGAAATTTACAAGATAACCTGCTTGGGACAAAGTCAACAACCAAGAACATCTCCTAAAAGAGATCAATTTTATCTTGCATCATTAGTACTAAACAGTGTGCATTTTACATAATGATCATAACAGTGTTTAAGTACTACCAAACATTGGATTTTAGTTCTTGTGATATAACAGTAGTACCTAACAGTAATAAGCCTCTAAAGGTTCTTTTCATAGCTACAATATTCTCTTGATATGAAAAAAATATTAAACTTGATATACTTTGAAAAAAAATCATATTACATCAATCAAACTTGGAACTTGGAGTCTTAACTACTAGGGAGGGTGCGCTATTCCACTAGGTCCCAGATCCCTTTGGGTCATTTCTTGGACAAGGGCCCTTGTACATTCCCTGCAAACACCCTCATAATATGCTAAATGATATAACTTGGAAATATATACAAGTGCATACCTCCGAAATTTGTAGCACCATCATGCTTGTCTTCTAATATGAGATAGTACATCATCTCAACAAGAAGAAGTCAGAAATCTAAATCAGAAGGTTCAACGACTTAAAAAATGTCAATAAGCTTGAAACCCTAAATTTCAACTTTGATGGATTGTCATTATGAGAAGTGTAGTCGGTGAACTAGGGCAAGGCGAGTTGGTCTATGCTAAAATTATTCCAAGCTCAGGCCAATAATTTTCTCATCGATCTTTACATAATGTTGTTGCAACTATCGTAGTCAGTTTTTAGGGTGAAACTTCAACTTTCACCAAAATGAAATCTGAGAGGTGCAGTGAAAACACTAGATAAAGGTGATTTGATCAGTGGTGGATTTAGATCCAATAACTTTTCGACAAGTGCTCAACAAGCTTGACAAGTTCAGGTATTAATAGAAAACTGTGTAGTGGCAATATTTCAGAAAATCTTGGATACCAATTTGAATTTTTTTTATTCTCAGATCTTGATAGTTATTGCCTTATGATTTCAAAACAAGATTTAATTTCATATCATAGTTATCATAAAAAAAAACTATACACTGAAAATATCAACTATAATAGTGCAGTGAAAATAACAAGATATAGAAACATTAAACATGCATAGTAGACACAAGAACACAAGAATTTATCTTGGGAAACCCAACCCTAGGAGAAAACCTGACAACCTTTATTATAAAATAATTCAATCCAATATATTACGAGTAAATCACCATCATCAGATCAAAATACCATATGGATAATTTCCTCCCCAAGCCTAACGTCTCCAAGAGCTAGCGTCTCACAACAATAGACAAATATAACCAAGAGAGAGCTTCTCTAAGTCTAGTACCTCTCTAAGTGTCGCACACTCACCAAGATAAACAAACTCCAAGATATAAAAAAATTACCACAACTCCAATTGACAACTGCCTAGTGTGCACTGCATAAGAAGAGGTGTTTTTATGTCCAAATGAAATGATCCAGCCTATATTTATACTAATCCATGCGCCTGTCTTTTTCTGTGGGGACGACTTCTCATTCTGGGTCTTCAAATTTACTTTTGTATTTTCTATATTTTACTGGTGGGGTCGACTTTTCTTCCTGGGTCTTCAATTTCTTCCTAGGTATTCCTTCGTGGTCAGATAGGTCTTCTTGTACTTCTGTGTGTTGAATGACTGCCCATATTTGCAAAACTTCAACACTAGTGTGCCAAATTTCCTATAACTCCCCAAGTGATTCTTGTTGGTAGTTCACTAAATGTGAGTTGATTTTTAGACAAAGCTCTTTGTGTCTTTACCCAACCTTCCCAAGCATCCAAGGCTTTCATGATGTCAGCAAGAGATTTGCAGTTGAAGTCAAAAATAGGGCCAACATAAAAAAGAGTAGAAATAATGGGACTTTTATATGTGACCGATGCACTCGTAGGAGGTTTATATTGATTTGAAGATGTGGACAAAGGGTTGTTAAACTTTAAATTCATGTATTATTATTCATGCATCTTATGACTATATTGATCCTCCTTTTTTACCATATTAACAGTAGGGATCTGAGATTTAATCTCATTCCATTTTTCTTATAGTTTTGAAACTACCTTTTGAGATTTTTGAATTTTTATATTTCTATGGAGGGATTCAAGATAATCCTCCTCTTCCTTTATATTTACAACCTTCAAAACAAGGTATTTTTATTTATTTTTCTATATTTTACTCGGACCATGTTTAGAATCTTTGTACTCAAATCGTACTAGAGGAGGAGGAATAATTGTTGAAATATTGTGAATGCAAAGAGTATTTTATTTATTATTGAGTTATTATTCATTAGATCAATCCCCTTTTGTGGATTGATCATGTTGGGTATTGTAATTGACCAAACACCCTTTTGTGGATTGGTCAAACCCTAAATATATTATGCAAATTGAGAAGTCGCCCCCCATGCTAATTAAAGTGGTTTTAACCACTAAGAAGACAAGTCGTCCATGCCCAGTGAAGAGACACCTTTCCAGCACTTGCCAGTTTGTATAAATAAAGGAATCCAGTGCCTCATTTGGTCACTCACTCATGCACTCATCAAGTGCGCAAGTTTGGTAGTTGTAGATGGGAGAAGAACGAAGAGAGAGGTGCATTTCTCAGTTTTGGATATTCTCTAGTGTTTTGTTTTATTGTCTTGGAATTGTATTGGCTATCTATATTAAGGAAGTTTTTGTTGGGTTTCCTCCCCCATGAGGGTTTCCCGGGATAAATTTTGTGTATCTTTTGATTGTGTTTCTCTCAATGATCCTAACTATGTTATTGTTATCTAGTAAATTGAAAATAAATCTAATGATAGCTCAAAACTTAACATGGTATCAAAGCTAAGATGAAGAGAGAATCTTTCACTAGATAAAGAAAAACGTCATTGTTGTCGTATAAGAAAATTAGGGCTTTTGTTGGAGAGGAATTGATGCCTAAAACCCATCTAGAAAAGTGTTCCCTAACCTAATGAAGATTTTGGCATCTTAGCGCACCTTTTCAGTGGATAGAACTCCCGAAAAATGAAACCCTAGTTTTCACTAGTACCAGAAAACCAAAAGTACTAGAAAACCAGAAGTATCAGAAAATCAGAAGTACTAGAAAACCAGGAAACCATAACCAGTACAAGAAGTACCAGTTCATATTTCCGCAAGCTCAGTTTCAAGGGGTAAAATTTGGATTTTTAGAAATCCGACTGCACCAGATTACTCGCCTCAGCTCAATGCATCTAGCCCCTGGATCAGAATTTCAAAAATTGAAGTTTGAAAAATTAGGGTTTCCTCATAAAACCCTAAGTTGCAGTTGCAGTTGCATTTGTAGTTTCAGAATCAGTTGCAGTATCAATTGTAGTTGAAGTATCGGTTCAAGTATCAACTGCAGTACCAATTGCAGTAACCCTTGAAGTTTTTAAGAGTTGGTAATTATTATTGTTGCTACCATATGGTGTCAATACTTGCAAATACTATCAGAGGTATGTATTCACATATGTTTAAATTGTTAAGACTTAAAGGGTATTTGCAAGAGAAGGGATCTATTACCATAGATCCAGAAAAATCTCAAGATCCAACACATTCAGAGGAATAATGCAACCCAGGTTTGATTATTCTAATATGCATCTATTTTTTATGACATTATTTTGATCTAGGTTGCATGTTGAAGCTATGGTCATCATACTAACCTTTGGTCAAAATTAAGGTCAAAGTATTAGATTGATTAAAGTTGAGATCATAGATTTTATCCTCTAACCCAGCGTTCTGTCAAGATAGCATATCGTCTTAGTACAGAAGATAGGTTGAAGAAAGCACTTTTCATCTTGAGTGAAGGATACTTGGAAGAAAAGCAACACACTCATTCTTGAGGACAAGGCTCCAGGTTCTAGATACAAATAACATCTCCTCTAGGAGAAACTTCTTGTGTTGGTTCCAGGTTACCATGGATGAATGTTTGATCACAACACTAGAAGAGTGTTGATCTCATTTCGTATTGTATTTCTTACTTTTGATCTTCGTTTCAGGCAGGTCACAAGTGATAGCTCTAAAGGAGCTATTGTGACGATTATTCATGCTATTATTTTGTTACTATTATCAAAAGAGTATTAGTATTGCTTGTTGTTTTGTTGACCTTGTTTCAGCTCACTTGTGATAACCTTGAGGAAGCTATAGTGAATATTACAGAAGGCAATAGATGATATGAGACATGAAAAAGACTATGTACATGACCATATATATTCATGTACCATAGAAGATGAAGAAGAAGTTATTTTTGAGATCCAAAGTATCTCATATGGAGATTGACTATGACCAAACATTAGAATTCACACCAGACTTGGTCAAAGGATAATGAAGCCACCTTGACGGGAAGCAGAACTCGTTTGAAGTATGACTCATCCTTTCATATTTAGACTTGGTATTCAACACCAAGTATACCCCATAAGAGATGATGAAGCCCTTGTAGAATCAAAAGAAATCGAGAGTTAGCCTGATCTAAAAAAGGATCAGATGAAGAGACATGTTCCAGGACTGGGAGACAGATGCCATGAGAAGACTATATCGTAGCTTCAGAGACTCCTAGGAGATATGAAATCTCCTGGAAGATTCCCTTGTTCCAATAATAGAGAAGAAAGCCAGTCAGAAAGAGTAGGATATGGATTTTTCCATGAGACTAGAAGAGAAGTCAGTATTGACTTCCAAGATTGATTTAAACATATCAAGCAGGTTGCAGATGTACAAAGCCTGATGTGTGTCCAGAGGATTTTCTGAGAAAAAGGGAGAAGACTATGACGAGACACTTACTCCAGTAATTGAAGAAATAGTTCCAGTATTTATGAATAAAACCAGAACAACCATGATTCATATATAGTATGAGATGCAAGGGGAGAAATCCCCATATTTAAAATTGAGTGGCACTTGGTGCATTACATTAATTGGTTCATGGAGACATGACTACGATAAAAGATAGAGTTACCTCCATGAAAGAAGAATAGCTAACTTCAGTATCAGTTATGGAGCCACTCTCAGTTTCAGATGAAGTTGGTGCCATGATGGAGTAGAGGAGTTACTCTCATATTTCAGTAGTCACGGTGAGAATGGAGCAACCATTCTCAACTTCAGAGAAGTTGCAGCTGTAGAGTCCCAGTTCCAGAAGGAACAGTTACAGAGAGAGTAGAGGACATACTCCCAAACAGTGAGATAGATAGTGCTTTGCAGAAAGCACATAGAGCTAGCACATGATTGTGCAAATTGAGTTGCAGTTGAGCAAGTGTACCAGATTGGTACAAAGTGATGTGAAAAATTTGATTTCAAGTTGAAGACAAAAAGACTCAGGTTTGCAAATTGAAGAAGGACCTTTACATGTTGAAGCAACTTCCTAGAGCTTGATATGGAAAAATTGACATTTTCCTAAAGAGCTTGGGCTTTACCAAGAGTAAAGTTGATTCTAACCTTTACTTCAAGGTTATGATTGATGAGCCAGTTATATTGTTGCTACTATATGTAGATGATGTATTCTTGACAAGATGAAGAAACTCTCATCACAGATTGTAGAAGAATATCACTACAGAGTTTGATGGAAGACCTAATGTGTTATCTCCTACATCTTGAAGCTTGGCAGAGCATAGAGAAGATCCTCCTTAACCAAGGGAAGTATGCAGTTAAAATAAAGGTTTGACATGTTGAAATGTAAATCCATGTACACACCCATGGAAACGAAGTTGAAGCTCCTGGTAGATACCTCATCAGAATTGGTTGATGCTACTCTGTATAGATAGATTATTGGTTCAGTGATGTATCTAATGAATACCAGGCCAGATATATGTTTTGTCTTGAGTCAATATTTGGTAGAACCCAAACGTGTTCACATTCTTACTGCAAAACATATGATGAGATACCTTAAGGGTACGTTGGATTTTGGTCTCTGTTATATTGGAGATCATGACTTCAGATTGTATAGATATATTGATTCAAATTGAGATGGAAGTGTCTCTGACAAAAAGATCACTTCAAGATGTTGTTTGATTATGGGGTCAGCCATGATCTGATGGCAGAGTAGGAAGCAATCTAGCATTGCTCCCAGCACGGCAGAATCGGAATACATTACTACATGTTCCGCTAGTTGTGAAGCCATATCGCTTCGGATGTTGTTGACAGATCTATTTGATCTAGAGATGGAAGCCACCGTGATCCTATATGATAACCAGATTTGTATAAATATGATGTGTTCCATGATGAGTCTAAGCACATAGAGATCCAGTATCACTTAATTCATGATATGATGCAGAGAGGAGCTATAAAGATCCAATATGATGGCACAGATGAGCAGGTTCTAGACCAAGCCTCTGTCTTGTGTAAATTTTAAATACTTTCGAGACAAGTTTGGTATATTCTGAAAGGACCTCCCTCAAAAGGAGGAGTAGTGTTGATGATAATATGGTATCTTGATCAATAGAGGGTAGCTCAGTTAGGATTTTATATCCTAGGGGACTGATCATCCCTAGAAAGATCCTGAAGGTCCGAAAGGATGGGTTGTCAGAGTACTTGGTCATGTATATGCTAGCTTTGTTCAGTAGTGGTAGCTCCATTAGGATTTTATATCCTAGGGAATATTTTGATTCCCGGGAAGATCCTTTGGATCTGTCAGAGTACCACAAGATGTTTTTGATGCCAGCCTAGTGCTGAATATTTCTAGCTTCGTTTTGATGTTGTTGATGTCAGCCTCGTGCTAAATATTTCCATCTTCGTGTTGATGTTGTTGATGCCAGCCTCGTGCTGAAGATTTCCAACTTCGTGTTGATGTTGTTGATGCCAGGCTAGTGCTGAATATTTACAGCTTTGTGTTGATGTTGTTGATGTCAGTCTCGTGCTGAAGATTTCCAGCTTCGTGCTGATGTTGATGTGTTTCCAACCTCGTATTGAATATTTCTAGCTTCGTGCTGATGTTGTTGAGATGTCAGCTTCGTGATGATGTTGTTGTGATTCCAGCCTTGTGCTGACGATTTCCAGCTTAGTGTTGATGTTGATGTGGCTCCAACCTTCGTGTTGTGATGATGTTGACACTCCAGCCTTTGTGTTGTAATGATATTGTTGATCTAGCTTTCGTGTTGTGATGTTGATGATGCTATTGTTGTTGATGTTGTATCAGCTTCATGATGTTATTGATGATGATGATGTATTAGTGTTATACTAATCCATGTTGATTCAGATGATGATGCCACTTCAGCTTCTTGCTAAAGATGATGATGATGATGCCACTTCAGCTTCTTGTTGAGGATGATAATGATGATGCCACTTCAACTTCTTGTTGAAGATGATGATGAAGTCATTTCAGCTTTAATGTTGAAAATGATAATGTTAATTTAGACTCACGCTAAATATGTTGATGATATTACTTTAGCCTCAAGCTAAAGAAGATGATGATGTTACTTTAGCCTCATGCTGATGAGGATGATGATGCTACTCCAAATCCATGCTATGAATGATGATGATGAGAAAAACTTCCGATGATTTATAGATATGCTAGTCAGTGTTCCAGATGTTGTTGATGTTGTTGCCCTCTCTCTCTCTCCTGACGATGTTGTAGAATACCCTTCTTGTTAAGGGGGAGTGTTGAAATATTGTAACTGCAAAGAGTATTCTATTTATTATTGAGTTATTATTCATTAGATCAATCCCCTTTTGTGGATTGATCATGTCAGGCA
>SNQJ01S0037115.1:100529-113121 GCA_010110895.2 Picea sitchensis | reverse complement strand
TTGTTTCATATCCAATTGAAACTGATAACCAAACATATCATATGTGATTGTTAAACAATAGATACAATCCGATCCAGCAAAATCATTTTCCACTCGATATAGCAAAAAGATTCAAATCCTTTAATCGAATTCAAAGATGGAAATACTCTGTTTTGATTATCATTACAAGTCGGGTAAATGAAATCACATGTAACAACATCATAATCGTTTCTCAACAAATCAAATGAGATCATTTCGATATTCAGTTAAGAACATAACAAATCGCAAACACTTCGTTATACCTATCTCATCAACAGGAGAAATCATCGCATCGAACATGATTACCATAATAACTGTATAACAAAAGATTTAGATTGTGAACGAATTCAAACCAAAGCTGGCACATAACCAAAACGTAACAGGATCAAACATAATTTGTCATATATTTCGATCATTGATCCTTGCACAGCGAGCAAACAAGACCGATCAATTTTGATCACAATCGTTTGAATCAAACGAATCATAACAAGGTTTGACCAATTCATTTTAGCAAATTAAAATACAGAGCATCGATTATAATCTAAACTCGACTCATAGAACAATATTGCCAAATTAGAACCAGAGCGAATCGATTGGCTAAGATTTTCACATAGTTTTTATGATTCGGGTTCATTTTCCAATTCAGGCACAAAGGCTATTCGAGCATATTGTTTTCATCAAAGAAACAAAGTCGTTATTCTTAACTCAGAAACAATCAAACGACACAACAAGCATCTTCCCGAAATACTTACCAGTCCTAGCATACTAATGATAATGAAATCGAATCCGGGAAAGATTGTAACAATCAAACTTAATCAAACCGTTTATAGCACAAGGATCATAAGCAAATCAAATCTGAGCGTGATACAAACCCATTCATTTGGAGGTAAACCATTAATTTTATAAACTAGTCAATCAAATCTCAAAACATACCACTCAAATCCAATCGAAATTTAATGATTTCTATACTGGGAATAATCAAATCGTATATCGAATCGAACTTTGTTTCTATTCAAAGAAAAGCTATAAATAGAATATACACAATATAACAGAGCCATTCAGGTTGTGAACAGAACTGTTTAAAAACCGAATCACAAACATTATATCAACCTAGATTATTTACACAATGAAATGAAATTTTCCATACCTGTGTAGCAACGCGGCTGCTCAATTATACCAGCTTGGAATTTACAACAGCAGTGGCTGATTCCACATTTTTAAACAAGATAGAGCCGATCGTGTTTTGTTTCTTATCTGTCGCTTGTAGCTTGGCCTTTTGACTGGTAAGCAGTGCAATCTAGTCTTCCAAAGATTGAATATTTGACTGGAGAATCGGAACATCAAGGTAATATCGCTCTAACCATGAACTGCATTGGTCACAGGGTGGCTAGGTAGGTTTGATAGAAAATCATACGAGGGTTTGGCACACAAACCTTGCGAATAGGGATATTCATTGGCCAAGAACCGCTCCACTTCCGAATCAAAGTCCTCAAAGTCCTCACTCAACACGATAGGGTTTGGCTCGATAGGGGGTTTTGGCTTGTTTCGTGCCATCCGTGAAATCAAACGTGCATTATTCTTCCCTTTAACATTTGCAGTGAGGTTTGCCTTGGGCTTTTTACTCACATGCTTAACAGTCTGAACACTTTTAGTCACAGCGTGGGGCAAGTCGATAGGAGGGTCGGTCGAGGGTTTAGGCAGAAGGACCTGGTAGGGGACTGGGGGTACAACCTTGACTTCACTCACCACAGGTTTGTCAACCTGTGTAGGGTTCGGATCCTCAAAATAATTCCGAGAAACGAAACTACTCCAACAATCCCCGTGCAGACTCAAATGACAGACAACAATAAGGTTAACAAGCCCATAATGAAAAAGGCTACTATTAGTCTGGTTTCTTTTGTACTTCTTCGACATTTTAAACAGGCTTCGATGCAAATAATAGGGAATACTGAGCTGATAACCCATAAAAACCATAAGCAAACGCAGGTGGTGTAGGAACACAAACCCATATCGACCCTCACATGTGATAAACTATTTGATTATCATTAATAAATCATGCCAACATTGTTTAAGCATGATTACGGGCATACCTCTATCATAGGAGGTGATTTTGCGCGACTGGAAGAGCAGTGTCCATGGGACCTCTTCGACTTTGCAATTCTTGGACCATCGTTGTCCAGTGGCAGGCAAACCCGTAGAAAGACTGATAAACTGTTCATCAATTTCCAATTGTATATCGCTGACCTTGGCTCAACAACGATCGAAGGTCGTGGAAAACTGTCGAACCACGCAAAGGTTAAAGCCATCGAAATGTTCCACGAAGGTAAGCCATCCACTGTCTGCCAAATCTTGGTGGGCATTGTCAAACATCAACAGGGCCTGTTTGCCATTAGGTTCAACTCGCACGACTGGTTCCATGGAGTTGAATGCATGGTAAGGGAAGGGTTCGAACACATAGTACCAGAGCTATCCGAACCAACAACAATGAATCGAGCCAAAAAGGGTAAGCATTAACGCAAGCATGCGAAGGTGGTGGGTTTATTCACCACCATGCAAAACAATTATGGTCAAAGTACAACCGCCGATATAGCTGTTCAATTCATAATAGTGGATCATGTGGTGGATTTATTCACCACCATGCAAAAATTATAATAAAAGTACAACCGCCGATATAGTTGTTCAATTCATAATAGTTGATCATCCATTAAGTCGTGTACAACTAATCAAATGCAATGTGTATACAATACGCTAACACTATGCCATAGTGTTTAAACACCCAACATACAAATCAACACCCAAAATCAAATATGAGCTAATGTATTGATTCATAAGTTTAACCAAGATGCCAAATATTTGACAAGCCAAACAAATATAAAGATTAACATAAGGATCCTATCATACATTTAATCAAAACCCTTATGCATTCTCTCATAGAATCAAAGATTAGGCAGTCAAGTCGCAAAATCCAAATGCCTGTCGTCTTACAAACTCAATAAAAATCAAGTCATATAATCAATTGAAGTATGAGAACTGATCAAAGGATATTGCCAATCGTATAACGATCAATAAAAGGTAAGCACAAATGACAAAAGAAATAACCACAGCTCAGATAATGATCAAAACAATCATTTAGTTGTGAGTTTTCATTCTTACAGTTGTGAAAACTTAACTAAGACAAATGTGCAATGTCGCAAGAAATGAAAAATGTTGTCTATTTGAAAAATGCGATTTAAAAGCTTGATTGATGTTTGGTAAAACACAGTGTAGGCGTTTTATAGATAATAGAAAAAAGGTGAATTGGCCGCCAACACCTCTCCTTCATGGATTTGATGATAACCGCCAAATCAATCTTTGAAAATACTTTGCTCCACTAAGCAATCCATCAGTCATCCATCCTCGGCAATGGAAATCAGTACTTAATGGTTATCTTGTAATTTCCTCGAAGTCAAGCATTAATATTAATTCTCCAGCCTCCGCCTTTCTTCTGATTGAGCACGTTTGAACACATGGACTCAAGCTTTCCCATCAAACTCATTCAATAAACTTAGACTTGGCTCTTTTAACTTCCTCATTCTTCATATGTCAACTCAGACGCTTTATTTTGGTAAACTCGGCTCCGGTATGAGAGATCAATGTGGTGACCTTTACACTCCTCGGGATTCTAATGACAATCTAATCCAGGTAATTCATTCACTATTATGTCACGAACTCTTCCAAAGAAGCTTCTGAACTTATTCTGCTAAATCATCTTACCCGTGTCGGTCAAAACAATTCTTGGCTTCAATTCACAATAAACTCAGGGATCTCCTTCTTCTTAACCTCCAGAAGAAGTTCCTTCCCACTCATGAGAAGTACAAGGTTGCTTACCTCACTTCATTTCTTTATCCTTGATTGGAAGCAACATGTGTGTCCTCCCATTCTTCTCCTGTATTTATGTGTTCATTCCATCATGAATCATATCTCGCCATATATTGCCATGGTCTATCCAAGAATAGATGACAAACATCCATAGAATGACATCACATAATATCTTACTTCATTATATCTCCTTATCTTAAATTCAACTAAACATTGTTTAGTGACAGCTACTTGATGTCCTTCAGAGCTTCACAAAACTCAGATGGGCTTGGATGATCACCGCCTCCAGCCTCCACCTTCTCTATCATCTCAAGCCAGAACAAGATTATCCATTCCCACTACCATTATCTACAATGACCTTGCATACCATGTCCTTGGTTTGCAAGCAACTCGAAAATTCGGGTCCTTTGACCTAACTCCACCTCCTTCCTAAGTGTCAAAAGGACTTTCGTGATCATCAATCCATCTCTCGCCTTCAACGCTCTCTTGAAAGGATGGATGGAAGGAAGGACGGAAACAAGGAGCCTGGAGGAAGGAAATGGATGGAGGAAGGAATGGTAATGGATGGATGGAAGGAAGAGGAATGGATGGATGGAGGAATGGATGGAGGAATGGATGGAGGAGGAAGGAAATGGATGGACGGATGGAAGGATGGAGGAAAGGACGGAGGAGGGATGGATGGAGGACGGATGGATGGATGAGCGGACAGGACAGGATGGATGGATGGAATGGACGGATGGATGGAAGGATGGAATGGAATGGATGGATGGAATGGATGGAGGAAAGGATGGATGGAGGAAAGGAATGGACAGGAGGACGGATGGAAGGATGGAATGGACGGAAGGATGGATGGAATGGAAGGAATGGATGGATGGACGGACCGGAATGGATGGATGGATGGATGGAAGGATGGACATGGATGGATGGAATGGAGGAAAGGAGGAATGGAATGGATGGAATGGAGGATGGATGGATGGAGATCTGATCATGAATGCATCTTTTCCGAGCTGACTTGACATCATGGATTTATCATAGTCAACTCTAACCATCGATGGTTATATGTGGATAGTATCCTCCCAATTTCAAGGAAGTTGGTTAGACATTGAAGCTATAAAAGTAGAATTGATGGGTCATTATCATCATATGTCGATATTGTTGTTGTGTACAAGATGTCCAATATGCATTGGGTGGATGTTATGATCATAATGTGTTGCACTTAAGTGTTGTAAAAGTGTCTTTACACCACCCATCGCTGAAAAAAATATTTCCTCTTCGACATTCACAATTTTGTTTGTATGTTTCAGATCTGCCACACCCAATCCCCAACATGATCAAGTGAACTGGAAAATAGAATAGGGTGATAAATTCCTACAAAATGCTTCCTAATGTCATTTGATCCATTAGGCATTAATGTTTTGACCTCATAATTTTAGTCCCTTATTTATATAGTAATGAAATTGCTAGTGGCACATTGCACATGCTACTAGAATATACAATATAATTTTGAATATCAAAGGCATCCTAAGCAAACACTTGGTTATTTTTAGGCTTCAGAATATCTTTTAGGACATGAGCACATTTTTCTACTTCTTGCAACCAAGTGCTCTCTAGCCTTTGTTCATCTGTAAAAGAAAATTTTCCTAATTTTCAAATTTCACATTTCCCATCACGCACAATAATTGGATCACTAATTTCTCTTGTGTTTACAGTCACTTGTGTATTAGCTTCAACATATTGTGTTAGAATTGGTAACTCATGTTGGATCCTTGGTGTATAGATGAAAAATATTCATTTCCATTCATAGCATTATGAGTTTCCCTAAATGTTTCTATATGACTTGTCTTAATGTCATATTTCATGGTAGTGTTCTTTGACTCATGCTCTACTTCTATGGTAATAAAAAAATTCCTCTATTTATTGGTTGAATACTTGGGAAACTTACTTGAACATTTTCTAGATGTGTATTCTCTACTTTATCTAGGAGGGAAAGAAGAATGATCCTAACTTCCATGTTTTTTTTTTTGTAAATAAAAGGAAGGTCCTTGTATTAATATCGACTATTATCTATACATTGCCAAGTGTTAGCCACCTGTTCTGCCACATAAGGGAAACTAGAATAGGTGGCCGCCATTAGAGACTCAAATTTTGACACATCATCCCGTGAGCTAAAACTGTATGAAAAAAACTGTCTGAACAAAATTGTATGGCCTAGTTGTATGAATAAAACTGTATGGACAGTATGGAAATGGTCACTATGACCATCTAGTCTACAACAAGAGTAGTAGAAAAACATAATCCTGCAACGAGAGAAAACAAAGAACAAAAAATTGGAGGCTTTACTCCACAGGAGAGCTCGTGCGACCATGGATGTTGTAGACATGAGTGTACTTCTGGCCACACTTTGGGCATCAAGTTCGTGTAGGAGCACTTGCTAGTGCATTGAACAGAATGTCCAGTCTTTAACCGAGGATGCGCTGTGAGTGCAACTAATCATCTTGTTTTTGGAAAATTTCAAAGATAAGTTGGAGGTGATCCTCCATGAGATGATTTGCATAGAGCTGAGGCTGCTCCACTTCCTTGTCCTCGCTAGCGATCACCATGTTCTCCTCCACCTACAAGCTTGGGGGTATTTCCTCCTCCACCATGCAGCTGTCGTCGCCATACACCTAGTCCTGTGGATTGATTTTTTGGGGGGCTAGAAGACTAGTGGGAAAAGGAGTGAGCTCGCTCGGTGGTTGCACTTCCTCTTTAACCAGGAAATTTCCATGGATGGAATGAGGGGGATGGAGGAGGTGCCAATGACCCCTAGCTATTATTCCCGGGGCTAGAAATACGAGTAGAAATGAGAGACAATTGGGAGGGGGAAATTCTACCATGCCTGGAGAGGGTGTTGTAGTGAAATGCACCTCTTCTAGAATTACCCCTTTCTATTGGCATGGTGGAAAAAATGTAGAGGCGGAGGGCAGAGGGTAGAGAGGCAGTTGGAAAGCGCTTGAGAGAGTTCGAGAGAGTTGAAGCACATGTTAAATAGATAAGGAAAATGAAGAGAAATCTCATGTGAGGTTCGAGGGATAGAATAGAGGTAGTGAACGGGTAAGGAGAGAATTCTCCAGAGAGAGAAATGGAGCAAACATAGTTGTAGAGGGAAAAGGTGAGAAAACGCTCAGAGGAGTCAAGGAGTAGGAGAAAATGCAGAGGGGGAATGAATGAGTTCACTAGGGTGATTGCCTAGTTAGTACACCGCAAATTGACGGATGGGATAGCCATTAAATCCAAGGTGACAACCTCCCTAGGCCTAGTATGCCTAGTCTAGCTTGAGCGTGGGGCCATTAACCTTGCAAGGCTATCCAGGCGCATTACCATTACTATCTGCTGGGTGCGAGCCATTCAATAGTTATGAATGGTGGGCTGGAGACCAGGGTTAATAACTCCCATGGTCGCTCCATTCCAGCTATCCTTCGACGCTGACCAGGTGGCACCCCATCTGGGGGATCCTAACTTCCATGTTGAAACCTAATGAAAATTCAATTAAATTAGCAATACTCTTCAAATGTCTTTCAACTCTAGATTTTTTTTTTAGATGCCATAATTGTAATAGAACATTTGCAACCCTTCTCCGATAAAAAATTGACACCAATTTTATTTGTGTGTATACAAATTGCCTCAGAGTATTTGAACGATATTCTTATATAGTTCTTCTCCAAATGTCATCCAAATTGGATGGACTAAGTCAACTCAACTTTGGGTAGTTGCATCACTATTATCATTAATGCTCTTGGAAACTTTCATCATTTAAATACATGATTTGTGCTTTATTCAAACTCTTATTTTTGTTCCTTAAGATAGACATTAGAACCATCATGGACTCCAACTACTCCAACAAATATCTGAACTATTGTTTATCCAAAAAATTCTTGGATGATKAATCGTAGTACAAGAGTCAATTTTGATTCCTTTCTTATATAACTACATGAATTTGATGAATTTGAGTAACACTAGTACTGAAAAAACTGGGAAGTAGAAGAGACCTTCCACAACCAAACAATAAAAGAGWTTTTTTCAGCCATGTTGTCTTATCATTTGAAACCATTAGTTGTTTTTTTGCTTCTRAAATAATTTTCAAGGCCTGCCATAATCTCTCTAACTCTTCTTTTGTCAAAGCATTCCTGCGAAAGAAGGTTCCTTTGTGCTTAACATCTCCAAGATTGTAGCTACAAAAAAATATTCATTATGTGAGTTGTTGATTCTAACATTCATGTCATTGGTTCAACACTAGAATCTATAAGCTCCCTAGTCCTTTTTATTGTTCTAGTTATGTCAATTGATAAGGCCAATGCAAACAAATCTAGCATTTTGTCATTTAAAACATCTCCAATAATTTCATGCACCATAGATAGCTTGATTATTTGTCCCATAAATATAACATGATAAACTATTGTCTATGCATCTTGAAGAGAGTCCTCCAAATTAGTTTCTATCATGTCCATTTCATTATATTCAACCTCCAAATCTTCTTGAACTATAAGTTTTTTCAATCTTCTCACAATTTCATCATATTTATTTTTTGGAAAAAGATAGGTTTGGCGCTTTGAAATAGTAGTGCATAGAATTGTATTAGAGTCCATAATGATTAATATTAATACAACACATCTTAGTCACTCTTCTAGACATTTTAGAAGTGTAGTATGTGTGACATTTATCAATGATGAAGACTTTGAAACATGAGAAAGGTGGGGCCAAATTAAATTTTTTTACAAGAGTTTTGAATTTCTCTATACCATTACATTTTGATTGATATTTATCTTACTCAGTTCTTGAAAGTTTGTTACTCTTTCTATAAATTGATTTATTGTAAAGCACAAATTTTGATTGAAATTTATCTTACTCCTTTCTTGAAAGTTTGTTACTCTTTCTATAAATTTCTTTATTGCAAAAAGTAATTTTTTACATAGGATGAGAAGTATTGATATAAGAATGTGTCTGTATAATTTTTTAACATCATATTTCCTTTTTTTTTGACTGAAGAGTTTTATAGAAGAGCATTTATAACATTTTTCAAGGAAATACAAGGTTATTGTGATGAACTTTCATTGTACAAGCAGTCTTCAATAAAAAGTTTATTGCAAATATGTTGTTTGCATTTCAATTGTGTTTCCATTTCCACAAGACTCACCCTGAAAGGAGATAAATGATTAGTAGGCATGCTATGGGACATAGGAAAGGTTATGTTATGGGTTATGGGAAAAACCATGCTTGATAGTTCAAACTTCAATTTATATGTATTTAAGGGATGACATTAGTCATAAATGATTCAAGGTGATATGAAATGCCATCCTTACTTTATGATTAGAATAAACATTATGTATATTGTGACTTTGGCCATAGCTTGATTATTGATAGAATTTATTTCTGTGATGAAAAAGAGCATCTTTTGATACTCATCGCCGATTCATTTTTTTTCCAAGTATTAGCCAGTCTATTTGGTTGTCTTGATTTTTTATTATCTATTAGCAATATAAATAGTCCAAGTGTTTATTTGTAACATTTTTAAATTTTAAATTTTATCACATCATGTACTAGTGCATTATCGTTTTTATAATGCTCTCTATTTAGATAATGGTTTCCTATTTTTTCATGTTTTCCAATGTATTAATCTACCTTTATTGAAAATGAGAATGCCAAAGGTTTGTAGATACCCTTGTATTTCCTTAAATAAAATGAATGGTTTATCGTTGTCTTTAGATGAACTCTATCTCAGACATGGTTTCTGAAGAAGTTTAGCTATGCATTGTTGAAGTGGTGGTGAATTTTACTATAAAACAAGAATAGATGGTGAGTAACCTACTATATGTTTACTTGGTCATAATTTTAACTTGAAATAAGCTTGTCCCTGAATTATGTTAAGTTGCATTTTTTATTTTTCTATTCTTGAATTGGATATACAATTTTTGAGTTTCCAGAAGGATTCAATCACAAGGATATCTTGGTTGGCTTTGAGCAATCTGGAGGTGAAAACATGGTTTATGGCTAACTTGAAAAGGTTGTATCTAGTTTTGATCTTACAAAACATCAAAAAACAATCTTGTCCTTAGCTATACAAACTTCTTTCTCAACTTAATTTTTGGGTTTTGCAATCGATGCATTTGTGGCAACCAATATCTCGCATGATAACCAAGTTGTAAAAGGTTAGAGGGTTGTTGTAACCAGGGGAATTTACTTATTATTTAAATCATCACATTAATTCTCGACATAACTCATTCCATGGCTACCGTGGTTCATTTTTGGGTTGGTTATCATGGAGAATGACCTCATGCCAATTTTCCTAACATGGCATATTTTTCTTCTGAAGAAATAACTTGGTCTTTTTTCGCCTTTTCTTTTCAATTTTGAAATGAGGTCTTCATAATTTTGTTCTAAGAAGATGAAACACCAAATTTACATAGACATTTGATTAGTCCTCTTATATATAATTTCCGTGCCCATCTCTACCATATATATGACATAATCTATCCTTTTAGTTTTAATGATAATGAGTTGAGAAACATTCAAGTATAAGCCTATTTATTGTTACCATTGGGAACATTTCTCGAACCAACTAGGGGTTTATACACATCCATAAGAACATAATACCCATATGAAAATGAATTATTCTGATTGTGGTAAAGATACAAGATAAGACCCAATGCCAGAGGCCTAAACAATTTTGCAACCTACTCCCATATCCTAGCCAAAAGATTAATTATAAGTTCTAACAAATGAAAGTGTAAACATGTACCTAACAAGTGCTACATATTGGTATCAAAATTTGAAACAAGATGACAACTATTAATCACAATAGGAAGATGATAGATATAGCAAGTAAGAACCAAAGTTTACTTGGACAAAAATCAATTCTTCATGCACGGCTTGAAATCTTTGGACTAAATCATGAAATATCTCCATTATAGCTGCTACAACAAGGTATATGAGAGGATATATGGGATACAAAAATATGTCTGTAAAGAACATATTAATAGAATCCATCATATTGCATCCAAGACCAAGAAAAAATATAGTCTATTAACCTTCTACCTTGTGTTTTTTGAAAATGAATTCAATTTTAAAAGGATATTATTACAATATTACATCTCACATTTTGAAAGGATGCCAAGGGTTCAAAAAGGGAGTGGGAAGTGAGGAACTTCACTTGAATTCCAAAAACATATTCCTCATATACTTATTCAAGATCAACATTGTTGGAAAATAGATGAGGAAATATGGGCCTAGACTTTATGGACCTTAGGCACGAATCATCTTCATGGAAACCACATATTTCCAGTTCTTCCAAGAGGGAAAAGGGAAAAAATAAGATGATAATAATATTCAATTAAACACTTGAACAAAAACCATATTTGATATAGAAGCATGGAAGATCGCTTAGTCAATTAGTTCTTCCACATCTTGCAAAAAATATTAAAATTATGCAAACCAAGTATAATATTTGAAAACTTGAGCAATCTGTACCACTCTTCTTACTAAATATTTTTCACTTAGTGGACCAAGACTCTAAAAAATCACTACACAAAATTCTCTATGCATTGAAGAACCTCCTAGCCTTCTTTAGGAAAGATTTCTAAATTATGATTTTGCTCAGCTTCTCTATAAAAAGGTTTTGTCTCAATTTTGTATTTTCAAATTAGAAGAAAATCATTTAGCAATATTTTAGGCTTCAACACTTTAAATCAAACAAAGAAACACTAAAATACACCTCAGATACCAAATATTCTAGAATTGATAGCATGGCCTTCCTAAAAATATCATCTTTTTCTAGATAAGAGGTAGAACTGGGAAATCACTGGTGTAGACACCKTATTAACCTAKGAMATTTTCTCTYTATATGGATATGACCTATTATCCCTAACAATCTTTTACTTACATTGTGAAGAATAAATTATTGGCGGTATGCAAATTGGCATATATGGTGGAAAATCCTTTCCATGCTATTTTGTATTTGAATTTTATGTTGACAACCTGTGCACTATTCTCAAAGACCTAGATTGAAGTATCTCGTTCCTTTGCAAGAGATGTGGAAAAACAACTTAAGGTATGAAACTAGAAAGGAGGTTATCTAGTTTTCTATTTTTCCATCATTTTTCGACTACTTATTCTTGATATTAGAATGAAAATCATATGATTTTAAAATCTAGGAAAAACAAATGGTTATGGTAGGTCACAAATAATCTAATCTTTAGAAAGATATAAATCATTACATACCACTAGTTGTGGCTTTTGGGGGCATGTGAATTGGTTCCCTTAATTTTGATTTTGATTTTGAGCTGGCAAGCTATGGGCTCAAGAATAACTTTGTGCTTATTAGGATCCCCCATTCTCATTATGGATTGAGAAGTGAACTGACTATTAATAGGTGCACCCATAGTCCAAAATACATGCCTTCTTTTCGATAAAATTTCTGATATGAATTTTATCCTATGTGCAATAAACTACCTTACAATGATTGATCTATACATATAACTTTAGGGATGTAAGTGAGCTTTGGAAGACACCATAATTTTGTATACCAATTGTAATGAATAGAATTCAAGATGTTAATCCCTAGATAAAGCCCCATGTTATGTATAAAACCCCTTATTAAGCCCTATATATTGAATTATTACATTTATAGTGTTATATTTTAATGTCGGCTAGAACCCTTCATTGCACCCTTTCATTTTAATTG
>SNQJ01S0037115.1:68515-100513 GCA_010110895.2 Picea sitchensis | reverse complement strand
GAAGGGAACCTAGTCTTAGGATCATCTTATCTCATCTCATATTGCATTATGAATTAGATATACTGTAAAAGGAGGTTTCCCCCTCAAACTAGACTATATTAATTGACTTTTGATCATTTTTAAGGTATTGGATCATTACATTTGGTATAAGAGCATCAATCTTAGGGTTTTGATTCTTTAAGAAAGTCCACTTGGAATTTTCATAATAACGCTTTTTTTGGGCCATTTAAGAAATACAAATTTGGCGGATATTTAGAAGCCTTATTAAGGTACTTGTGGTAAACATTTTAGGTTCTGAGTTGTTATATTTTTAAGAGATATATCCTATTGAAGATAGGGTTTTTGACTCATCCCGAATTCAGTTTCAAACAAGTCATATTGGGATTTTCTCTATAACTTCTTTTCTTGGTGGTTTTGGAGACTACAATTTTGTGAAGAACAAGACAAATTTCATAGTACAGGTGGTCAAAATTTCAGGTTTTGGACCACTATACTTTTGGAGATATATTCCATGGATGATAAGGATTGTGACTAATCTTGAAATCAATTTTAAAAGAGTCATCTTGGCATTTTCATTGTAATTTTTTTCTGTGAAGTTTATGACTCTAAAATTTTCAAAATCCTAAGGAAACATAGCAAATTAAATGTGACAAAATTTTCAAATTTTGAATCATTATAATTTGTGAGATATATCTCATTGAAGTTGGGGTTGTTTACTAATCTTGAAATAAGTCTAAAACAAGACATTTTGGTATTTTTTCTATAACTTCTTATCAATGAAGGTTTAGACGGTGAAATTTTCAAGAGTTTAAGAAGTCACATCCGAGTACTATAGGCCGAAATTTCATACTTATAAGGGTTCAAAGTTAAGAGATATATAACAAAGGTAAGCTATTCAGTCATACTCCAAATTAAGGGTTTGAAAGGTACGTAACTTACAAGTGGCATAAATGTTTATTGGAAGATCTATTTTTGGTGATTCAAAATTTGTGATAAAGAGAAAAGAGAGAAAAATTGTTATTTTTTCACATGGAAAAGGGTTCTACTAGAAATAATACCGGTACTCCTCATAAAAACTCAAACATGACTTCCGAAGAAAATGAAGACTTTGAAAACAAGCTAACCTAATTAAAGAACCAAGTTGATGAAGTGAGTGTTAGTATGTTGAAACCAATGGATTTAGAAAATTCTTAGGAATATCTTAAAAATGATTGGAAGATAAAATACAAAAGAATATGGATGAAAATAAGAATGACATGAAAAACATGATGGATGAAAATAAGGAAGAGATGAAAAGAAATATGGAAAAAATGGAACCGAAGATTATGGAAGCCTTAATTGGGAAGTTACCTAAAATTGATAAGGTGTCTGAAGGGATTCATGAAAATAAAGGTAGTATTCATGTTGAACAACTTTATGATAATAATCAATTTTCAAGTGGATTTAACTCTAATAGTGGAGTTATTATGGTGAGAGTCCTAAATTCAACTTTCCCAAGATTTAATTAAAGAAGTTTGATGAAACATAGGTCTTTACTTGGGTTAACCAAATAGAGAAATATTTTGAACTGCATTATATTATGGATGATAAGAAAATGATTCACATAGAAAATTTGAAGTTTGAGATAAAAATATATCATTGGTATCAATGGGTAGTTAAAAACAAGCCCCCTTTTTACCATTATACTTGGGGTTTATTTACAAGAGACTTAGAAGCACAATATGGGAAAGTTTGGGAACATGACTACTTCAGTCAATTGACAAGAATCGAACACTTAGGTGATATTGAAGATTATAATTCAAAATTTCAAGTATTGGCCACAAGGGTGGATGACATAAATGATGAACATTTGTTGGAAGCTTACATGGGTAGATTAAAAGAAGACATTAAACCTGAGATTTTATAAAGACATCCTACAAATATTATGGAAGATATGCAATTTTCTTGTCATATTCAAGCCAAGAATAAGGCTACACACAAGTGTACCATTGGAGCAAACAAAGGAATCATAGATATATTTTTGGTTCATAAGACAACCATACCTAAACTGAGAAGGTTGGCACCTCAACAAATGGATGGAAGAAGAGAAAAATAGTTTCAATTGTGACAAAAAGTACAGTAAGGGGCATAAATGCGGTGAGAAGAAATTATTCTACATAGAATGTGAAGAGGAAGAAGATAAAGAATTTGAACCACCACAAGATCCAGATTTAGAAGAGACTACTCCAACAATATATTGTAATGCATTGGCAATAATTAGTACTCCACAAACCCTCAAGATACAAGTATACATCAAAAAGAAAAAAATAACAATGTTGATTGATTCTGGTAGTATCCATAACTTCCTCAATTACAAATTATGACATGATCTCAATTGCTTTATATTTATAGCACCATAGTTTCAATTAATGATTGCAGATGATGGTGCCATAATTTTTTCTGGGAAGATCCATAGTATTAAGCTCAATATGGGGGAGTATGTTTTGGATAGTCCCATGATTTCCATCCAAATGGGTGGTGCTGATGTTGTATTAGGGGTCCAATGGTTATAATCATTTGAAAAATGGCCATTAATTTTCAAGATATTTTTATGATATTTTCTTCAGATGGCAAGGAAATCGAGCTTAGAGGTATCCAAGGTAAACCCTCTAAGGCGATAGGCTTTAATAGCATGAAAAAATTACTCAAACAGGGACACCATGGTGCAATTGTGCTCACTTGATGCTCAAACATCTATATCCTCTACTCCAGTAGATCCTCAAATAGTTATCAACAGTCATTCTAAGCTATTTGGTGAAATGTCAAAGGGTCTTCCACCTACTCAAGATCATGACCATGCTATTCATCTGCAACTAGGAAGTGCACAACCTAACATTAGGCCTTACAGGTATCCATATGCACAAAAGAGTGAGATTGAGTGTATGAGCCAAGAAATGTTAGAGGCATGAATCATTCAACTTAGACAAAGGTATTTCTCTTCACCAATGGTGATGGTTACAAAAAGGATGGTTCATGGCATATGTGTCCATATTATAGACAACTAAACAAAATGAAGATCAAATATAAGTTTTGTATTCCTTTCATTGATGAATTATTAGATGAATTGCATGGAGAAACTTTCTTTAATATTTTCGTCTGGGATATCAACAAATCAAAATAAGGCAGGAAGACATTCACAAAATAAATTTTAGAACACATGAAGGTCACTATGAGTTTTTGGTTATGCCATTTGGACTTACTAATGCACCTTCAACATTTCAAAGCTTGATGAATTCTATTTTCAAGCCCTTCCTTAGAAAAGTTGTGTTAGCATTTTTTTATGACATACTAATCTATAACAAAATCACGGGAAGAGCATGTACAACATATTGACAAAGTATTGCAACTGTTGGAAGAATGTAACACCCTGTTTCCCCCAATCTGTAAAAATAACTATACTAGCCAAGTATTGTGGCAAACTTAGAAATGTGAATGTGTGATGTGAATGGACCTTGTGAAAAAGGTCGATGAACGTGAATGATATTATAATATATATATTGCAGGACTGCTGAGAGGGGGGATGTGCCAAAAAAAAAAGAGACCACGATGGATAAAGAAAGGTGGAGGAAGGCACCTGGAATGGTGGCATTAACTTCCACCGAGACCAATACCGTATTTGGACTTCATTGGCTTGGAGAACCAAGAGCGGCTCACTTACCCGAATTAAATGACTTGCCAGGATTGGTAGGTAAAGGGATCCTCATGAGTAATGAGGGATGGGGGGTGAACCACCCATCCATAGAGTCCTCAGACCTGACCAATGTGAGGAATATCATGCCACACACAACCTCGCTGAAAGGAGAGAAAGGTAGGAGGAGTGCGCGATCACGGGCAGATGCGAGGGGAAGAGGAGAACTCTAGAAAAATACAGAGTGAGTGATAGTAGAGAAGAAGGAGAGTAACCTTTGTTCTCGGTCACTGGCAAACAAAGACACAGTCTCACAACATCGTGGTCTCAACTCGGGGGTGGCTAGTGGTAAATCCGTTGGGAGTCGTTGAGCCTACGGTTGGGTGGAAATGAGCACCCCTCTCAGCAGTTGCAATCACATCTGGTGTTATTTCTGATAAGTGTTTTACATCTTGCATCTTGAAATGTATATCCTGGCATTTATGATCATCTTGCATCTGGAAACTTATATGCTGACATGTATGCTCATAGTCTGTGTAGTTTATGAATAGTTTGAGTATAAGACTGTCTGTGTGGTGTTTTGATTAGAAATGGTGGTTGCATGATTTTATTGAAAAGACCACGTATGGCTTATGTTTATAGATAGATTTGTATATATATATATATATATAATTCAATATATATAATTAATTCAGACTTAATTCAAACTTCCAATCTGTTCTCGGGAAATCTATACCCTTATCCGTCTCAGGTAATACCCTGGATAGATCTCCCCATAGAGAGACCCTTTTTGGAAATCTCACCAAGAAGCTGGAAAAGGATTTGTAGGTGCAAGTCTGAGTAACCCTGTGCGAGGAAGAAGGATCCTCTTGAAATATGGAAATGGCAGCATAGGGATAAGTATCGATCGAAGGATGAGATCCGGTCGGAAGATCTACGGTCATTCATGCCCATTAGATTGGAGGAATAAATGAGGGCGTTAAATGCTTTAACCCTTTTTCCTTTGTCTTCATGAGTAGCGAAGAAATCGGGACCGTAGATCCCCAAGGTCCGTGGGAGTATCCAGACAGATGATTTTTCCATGTCCAAGGAGCGACGAGAGAGTGCATAGCGCGGGATAGGTCTGAGCCATCAAACCTTAGTCCGAACATCCGTCAGCCATTAGATTTGATAAGAGATGCACGGGGGTTAAACCTTCGTGAGAAGCAGAAGCGAAAAGTCTTAAAGGAGTTGGTATCGAGATCTCGACATTCGAGAGTTCGGGGGTATTGAGGACGAAGGTCTAGACACTCGACATTAGAAGTTCTAAATTTACAAAAGGATCAGAGCCATCCGTCTGTGGAAGGATGCATGTCGCGAGATCATCCGCTTCGGAGATTCAGACATCGGGAGTCAGAGGAGGAAGTCTCTTGACTTCGCGAGTAGTGAAGTCGCGAGAAGATCAGAACCATCTGTCCGAGGAGGATAGGTGGCAGAGATCGAGGGATCTCATGAACTTGGAGGTTTGCAAGGTGAGAGCCTAGGAGTTGGGTGCTCCAAGTCACAAGTGGTGAAATCGCGAGGAGTAAGGATCACCGTTGGATCTAGGTCACGGGAGGACCGTTGAATCAGAGCCTCATCGCACGTATCACGCATTCAGAGGTTTGGAGGTTGAGAGGACCTCTTCTCGACATTAGAAGTTGTGAAGTGCCGAAATCTGGGCACGAAGGAGCACATGGCAGAACAACAAAGTGGGGCCCGTATGATTGATAGGTGGACACGTGTCACCTGGAGAAAGGAGTTAACACTTCGTTGACTTCTTGCATCTCGGGGATTCGCTAGATAAGAGCATGAGTGCTCAACCTTTCGACATGCGAAGTCGCAAAGTTGTGATGGGAGCTAGCGCTTAGCCTAGTCGTTGGTCATGCATAGAGGGCGCTGATAGAAGGGATCTATACCCATTACGTGATTTCAAATATCGTGAATTTGGGAAGGAAGAGTCAGGAGTTTCGACTCGCGAACTCATGAGATTGCGAGTTGTGACAAGCACCTTCAGGAATAGGCCTTGGTCATAGCACTGTGGTCGCTCAGAGAGGGTGGAGCTCACACCTAGTGCTATTCACACAGGGTAGCTTCCGAAAGGACCCGTGGATCGATTGGAAGAAGATTCCAGCTGGAAATCAAAAGGGGCCGCTTCGGCTCATAAAAGAAATTGAACGATCGTTAAGATCGGGAGGTTGCACAGAGACTCTGTCGAGGCAGAGGTGGCATCTATAGCTTGTGCTAAGCTCCATAGGTTTTCAGGGATTCCGTCCCTCGAGAAAAGGTGAAACATTTATTACGCCGTAGTGGGTGTGTTACAAAGAACCACAAATTTATGCAAATCCTTCTAAGTGTGACTTTGGGGTTCAAGAAGTGGAATATTTGGGTCATATTGTATCTCATGAATGTGTAAAATTAGAACCTAAAAAAATTAAATCTATAAGGGAATGGATAATTACCAAAACCTTGAAGAAACTTAGAGGATTCTTAGGATTGACAAGATATTACCGCAAGTTTGTCAAAAACTATGGTCACATAACAACACCTCTAACATCATTATTAAAGAAGGAAGCCTTTTATTGGACTAAAGAAGCAACCAAATATTTTGAGAAACTTAAGGAGGCTATGTGTATAACTCTTGTCAAGGCCACACCTAAATTTACAAAAACATCATTGTGGAGTACAATGACTCAGGCCATGGAATTGGTGCAATTTTAATGCAAGAATGAAGGCCCCTTGCCTATGAAAAAATCCAAATTAAAGGACAAAACTTACTCAAACCCATTTATGAAAAAGAAGCGTTTGCCATACTACATGAAGTTAAGAAATGATGCCCTTACCTAATAGGAAGACACTTGAAAGTAAAACTAGATCATGATAGTTTGAAGTACTTCTTGAAGCAATGATTATATTCAAAAGAGAAACAAAAATGGGTTACAAAGATGTTATGTTATGACTTTGAAATTATCTACAAAAAGGGAAAACATAATGTTGTCGTAGATTCCCTTTCAAGGAAATAAGAAGAAGTAGAAGGTTCATTATGTGATATTTCTATTTCGTAATCTGATTGGGTGGAATAAACAAGGATAAAATGAAAGCAAGATCAAGAGGTATGCAAGATCATTCAACAGCTACAAGAGGACCTTAGCTCATTAGATAATTTTTTATGGAAGAATGATTTGCTATGGTATCATGATCACCTATATTTATGTAAGAATTCCGAACTCAAACAAAGGGTCTTTATGGAATTGCACACTTCTCCTATAGGAGGACATTCAAGATTCTTGAAAACGTACCACAATATCATGAAGAATTATTTCTGTGAAGGTCTTAAAAATAATGTTCAAAAGTTTGTTTGTGAATGTTTGGTCTGCCAAAAAAATAAGGGAGAGACAATCAATATGCCAGGTCTCTTACAATTTGTTGAGCACTAAACACACCCTCAAAATTTCTGAAATTTTGGGGTACCACTCTACTTCATTTTCATCCTTAGACTTTATTTTTTGCTTACTCATAATTGGTTTTAAAATTTTATCTTTGCTTCTTCTCAAATTTGATGATTCTCGAGCCTAAGTTGAATAACTGCTAGAGGGAGAGAGAACCTATATAGTTCTGATCATGAGCCTAAGGGGTTGGGGACTTATTCGTTTTGATTTTTTTTTTGAAAAACCTTTGTCTTCCCTAATTTCCTTGATACCCGACATATACATTTTCAATATGATGACGCACTAATATGACATCAACCTTTATTTATGCTAGTTTCACGATGGATAAACAATTTTTCTGATCACTAATGTGCATCGACCGTCAACTCCCAACATAGAATAATGCGAAATAATCTAGGACTATCTAGGACCCCCAACACTGATGGGAGAACTTGGTAAATCAGTCATGACCACTTGTTATTAACGAAGAACTGATATTGGTCATTGATACATTAAACTAAAATTTACCTGACTCCATCTCCATAAGTGACCACGTTCCCTAGCACATCACTTGTCACATCAACCGCCACATAGATATTCGTACTGCAACCTCATCGACCATGTCACTAAGGAAGTCGTCTACCGCCACATTAACATTGACACAACACCTGCCACATCATCACATATGATTCACAAGTTCATCGGTACATGGAAAATTCTTCTCGTAAAGTTGAAGGGTGAAAACAGTGGAAAAGACTCGCTGGCACTGATGGGTCCCATCGATCATCAACGAATTCATGTAATAGTTAGAAAGGATTAGTGGATAATCCCTATAGCGATGTCGATGCCTTATCGATTGTCGACAAGGGATGTGCTCTAGTTGTAAGAGATCGAACAAGATATTCTTCTCGTCGATGCTCAATGACACATCAACATTGGCGAATTAGAACCCCAAGATCAACCTTTTTGACACATGATAAAATCTTCCAATAACTGTTTTTTTTCCACAGAGGAGTTTCAATCTTGACCATCCATATTAAATTCGAAATTGATCTAGGTCGTAGAAAAGACAAGCGATAAACTACTCGATCACTTAGGAGTTTAAGCCAAAATCGTTTCGGTGCCTAGACATATCCCTTTATTTTGACCTATCCGGATTGGCCACGCTATCTCAAGAAGTTCTCGAAATTCATGCTGGGCAATGCACATGCCACATCAACATCTCATAAAACATGCCATGATAAAGAAACAAAAAATGATTTTTCAACACACAATGTTGTTAGGATCGATGGATGAACTTTAATGTATAACATTTGGACCATAAGCAATCATGCACCCTCGAACTACGATCCTAAGTTTTAGTGCATTTGAACTTTTTAGAATTTGAAATCACCGATGAAATAACACAACGAACCCTTCGTGTCACCGATCAACATAATACAATGATTTCATAACATGGAAGAAGTGATGCATTTAAGCCCAAAGATAAAAAGAGAGTTCACTGTACTCCCTGGTGGTTAATGTTGAATGGGACTTGCGAGTTGTAGGGTATAAGGACTCCAACTTGTTTCTTTTAGTGCCATTATCGTTCATTGAGCTATTGGGATATTTTTTGCAATCGAGAATTTCCCAAGAACCAACCACCTTGCACATCTGAATCAACTGTTGTCAAATTCGAGTTGACTTGTTGAGACTGGTAAGTATTAAAGATAAAACCTTGTTCCAACGCTCATGTATTGCTAATTTTGGGCTTGTAGGTTGTTGTATTTCTCATAATTATTGATAATTCACGAATCTAATAACATTGTTTGCTACAAAGAAAATTCCTTCTTGACGACCAATGACCCGTCGATCGCCGAAGACACCAAAATGAAAGAATGTTCAGGTTGGAAAAGCTGCAAGTCTGACCGCTATTGAAGAATCAAAACCTGTGCCAAAGGTAGAACTAGTAATCTAAATGTTGCAGAAGAAGCCTCCAACTCCCCCACCACTCTACAAGGACACAAACTCCAACATGACTACATCAAAGGTACCTCTTCCCACCTTGCATGACTTATATAATAAGATACATCATGTTGATTTTTCTGAATTTACGCCTCATGGTGATCCATAGGTGAGGTCTTAGATGACTAAGTCTTTCAAAATATAAAACTATGATTTCTTTACATGGTAGCCTCTAGGACCCCTATCTTTCCTTGTATAGAATCTCTAGAATGGATAATCAACCACACCAATGCCAAAAAGTGTTTAATAAATAACGTGGAAGGAGAGTGTGTGGATGTTTTTCTATCGGTGGAAATCAACAAATACTAAAAACTCAGACAACTTGAGGTAAGGCTAAACACTGATTTCTTGTTCAAATTTTATGAAAATAAAAATACAAGTCAATTGTCAGTGTCCCAGTGGAATGAAGACAAGAAGTTCATAAACAAATCCTCAAGATGGCATAATACCATAATTATCATAGAACCCTACATGTTTCTAATGTCTTTGATATGCCGATTGTATGGAGAAAGTGACTGCTTTAAGTTTTCAGAAGCATGAATGCCCCTAGCATACATGGTGGCTATATAAGGGAGTGTTTTCAACTGGGGCACCATCATTTCAAAACAATCGAGTACTAGGATAGAGAAGGCACAAAAACCAAAAACCGAGAGAAGTGCCCTCCTTTTTCACGACTTATTATTTACTAGATGTGGTGTGTGTGAGGAACATCTTTCCAGGAGTGGGCTTGAGTTGGCATGTTTCATAATTGCTAGTCCATGTATATTTCAACATTATGTGGGAGAAAAGGTATAAGAAAGCATATGCCATGATATGTGATGAATTCCTGGCAAGGATATACTTCATCATTTTGAAGAAAAGTTTCCCGAGGCTCTTGGAGTCAGTGAAAAAGGTCATCTCCAGGATTGGACATTGATACCTATAGGAGAAGAGAACCTACCTTAGAATCTTTGGAGCTACTAGATCCCCACACCTATTACTAGCTTATGTACTTAACCGACTATTTTTGGGATATATTTTCTACCAAACCATCTTGCAAGGATTCAATGCCTCACTGGTGAAGGACAAGAATATAGATTTTATACCCTATGGCTTCTACATAGGATATTACTTTGTAAAAGACAACACTCATGAAAGACAAGAAAGTTCAAGCCATCTATATTATAGGTTCTTCTCAGGAAGATATCAAAAACATGATCCTAAGAACATAGTGTCTAAACATGATGGTCAAGTGGTGTCTCATTGGCCATATTCACATGATAGTTTTGAGGATGAAATCTTCATCGAGAATGCATAGGATTGGGAGGAATTCCTTCAAAGGAGATCCAACCCATAATTAACCCATTTTAAGGCTATGACAATGAATGAGAAATTTGAATTGATAGAGAAAACAATGCAAGCATTCGTACAGACACAAAGCAAAAGCATGGAACAAGCAGCAAGAAGGGATGAAATAGAAAGGCGCCTAGCGAAGGTTGAGAGAGAATTTTGTGAACATGAGTAGAATCCAACAATTTAGGTATTAGAGCCATCAATATTAACCCCAATAGAGGTACATATAGAGGAGACAAATAAATCACCTCTAAGGGAAACCTCACCTAATGTAAGAAACGATCAACTAGAGTTAGGCATGGAGCAGGTACATGTATGTCATCTAGAGCCTGAAGTGACAACTGAAACCTTAACAAAGACACTAGGCACATGAGTTTTGGCACCTTTAATTGTATAACTAATAACTATTTATGATGATGAAAGTGATGATATAGAAACCTGAATAGTCCCAATTATCAATGAGTCTAATGCAAAGGTGCAAGACACCCAACCACCCAAAGAACCATATAAAATAGAGGCAACAAGGGTTCCACGTACAACTGAAATCATCACAACCCAATCAGAATTTGGATCACAACCTTCAAAGGAATAAGGGGCCCAAGATGAGAAGAATGAAAATGAAAGTGAGGAGTCCAGTCTAGAGGAAAATAATCTATAGAGAGAAGAGAATGAAGAAGATGTGGATATTAGAGAATAACTTGAGGAAATCACATTTGGAAACAAGGAATATAAAGAACAAGGTACTTCTCTAGTGAATGAAGGAGCTACAACAAATCTTCCAAACTCTTCCTCACCTAAACAAGTGACACCATCATCAATGTCAACAACAAAAAATGTATTAAAAAACACTACTGACACTGAGCAAACAAAGTAGGTATCTACAGATGTGGGAGCTGAAACAATCAATAATACAGAGCAACCTTCTACAATCCTAAGCCAAGAGCAGACAATAGGCTGAGAAAAAGGAAACACCAATAGCCAAATACCAACAAATGAAAAAGGCAAGGGACTAGCCTTAGAACAATTTCACACTTCAGGCAATTTAGGAAACATTCTATCATGGGGTGACAAATAGATCCTAGAATCAGTTGATGAGGTAACAAATGTCTAAGCCATTGCATATGGTAGGAAGAGACAAGTGGTGGTAAAAAGGGCCATCAATAAAAGAAGACTCACTTTGGATAGTGTGGTAGTGATTACCAAGAAATAAAATTTGTTTGACACTAAAAAGACCGAAGTAAGTGAATTTCTAGGGGCCAGGATGGCCATATCTAATGCCACCATTAACAGAGAAAAGGAGGATGAAAGGGAGGGAAAGTCCTTGAGGAGAGAGCTTGAACACTTCAGGCACCAGACCGAGTACTATCGAGACAACACTTAGGAAAACATATTTAGGAGGGATGAATTTTGGGAAGGATACAATTGTTTTAAGGTAGAGAGGTATATTTTTATTGCCCAGGTTGTGAGCTATTAGGAAGATACTTTGTTAGGGATGATAGTGCATAAATATGTGTTGAGATGGTCCGAGAAGGCACCCAAATTTTATTCTCAAATAAAGTACATCAGGGAAATCCAAAAGTGTCGAGGTGAGGAAGAGGATGACATCAAAACACTTACAAATGACAACTTAGTGAGATTCCAAAAAGAAGCTAAGTATTGGACACAAATAGTTGTGGAACTGCAACAAAATATCCAAGAAACGTGGTAGGAGTGTCTCAGGAATTGGGAAAAGATAAATGAGAAAATGAGAGACATTCAGTTCACTGAGTTTGGTATGCCCGAGAAATGTTTAGACCTCAATATAAAAAATATTGCTGAGATTGACTAGAAGTTTAAGTCATATGTTCTCCAAATAATGACCTTGGAGAGAGGTTAGGTGAGGAATTTTGTGAACAAACCAATAGGAGCATTGGTGGTCTTGTGGCACTTGGGCACCAAGATGGACATATTCAAGCATCGGGTGATGGAGATGAAGGATGATCTCAACGTGCCAATGGAATAGTACCGATTCCCATACTTCCATGCTTGTAAAGCTGATTTCTTMTAGTGGTACAAATATGACTAGGAAGATATGTTGTAATAACAAAAAAATGACTGAAAGAATACACGTGGACTAGTCCACATTGCTATTTGTTTTCTTTCACTTTAAGTGAACTTTATGCTATTTTTAGTATTTTTTGTTTTGTATAAATAAAGGAATTGACCACGTTTCAAAGGTCGATGATTTTGTGCAAGAAATTGATAGCCAATACTGAGAACTATTTTGAGGTTTGAATTAATTAAGAAGCTCGGACGAAGCCTAAGACATTTTTTCCAAGCTTGTGGATGTTATTTGATCCGTGGATTGTTCTGCGTCTCATTATCAACAACAACCCTTTTAGTAATATTGCTATCATTTTTAGTTATCTTGAATGATTTATGGACAGTAAACAAATAGTGGTAAAAATTGATGATGTTTTAGTTTATTACATGTGAGCAATGTGCATAAATATTTCTAGTCAATTATGTCTTATATGTGGTTTCATGCACGTTATTCCTTTCCTCTTCTTAAAGAATACATGATATATGATTAATAAAAATATTTTTGGTTATATTAGTTGAGTTCTTGTGTTGTTTACATACCATTGGATGAAGGTTATCCTTTGGCCCAGATTTCTTCTGAAGTAAATTAGTCCTTAAGTTAGTTTTAAGTTTGCATTTTTAAACAATAAAAGAAAATTAAACCTTAAAAAGATATTTACAGTTAGAAAGGAAACTTTTGGGAACCAATTAAAGCTTATTGAAACTCGCCAAATTATTAATCCGAAGAATCACACACTACCCAAAACGGAGGGGAGTCTAAATGGGACTCATCTTTGGGTGTGATTCCTATTGTTGAGTCAAAGGGAATTTATACCCCTCAACACAACCATTAGTTGTACCAAGTCAATGTTGGGAAGAACTTTTAATGGATTTTATTACAGGTTTTCCCAAATATGAAGGAAATACGACCATCATGGTAGCAGTGGATCTATTGAAAAAGTATGCCCATTTTTTTCTCTATTTCTCATCCTTTTAAAGCAAATACTATAGCCACAACATTCATGGAAACAATGGAAAAGCTACATGGAGTCCCCAAGATTATTGTAAGTGACAAAGATCCAATTTTCATTGGAAATTTTTGGACTTAATTATTTTCTTGTTTGGGTACTCAATTGGCTCACAACTCATCTTACCATCCTCAATCCGATGGGAAAACTGAGACTGTGAATAAATGTCTACAAGGATATCTTCGTTTCTTTTCATTTGATAAACAAACATAATGGGTCAAGTGGTTTCCCTTGGAGGAATGGTGGTACAACACATCCTTCTGTACTTCATAAAAAATGTCTCTATTTCTGGCACTTTATGGACATCATTCTCCATCCATTACATCACCCTTGAAAGGGAATACAAAGGTTCAAGTAGTGGAGGAACACATAGGGAACCAACAAGAGTTTCTCAAACTATTGAAGGATAACTTGGTTAAGGCACAAAATAGTATGAAACAACAAGTAGATCAACATCAAAGTGAAATGGAATTTGAGGTGGGGGATTAGGTATTCTGAGGTTACAACCATATAAACAGATGTCCCTCAAGAAACAAAATAAGGAAAATAAATTAGCACCCAAATATTATGGCTGCTATAAGGTTTTGTAGAGGATTGTAAGTATGGATTACAAATTGGAGTTGCCTCGATATTCATGTGTACATATAGTCTTCTATGTTTCTTTCTTAAAGAATGCCATCGACAACAAGATCCCAATCCAAGATATTTTACCAGAGATTAATGAAGAAGGGAAAATCATACTAGAAATAGAAACAATCATTGAAACAAGGATTAAGCACCTGATAAATTGAGTAAATACAAAGTACCTCGTCAAATGGAAGAACCTAACAATGGAAGAGGCGACATGGGAAGATGGATTATTCTTGCAGAAACACCCATGGTTAGTCAAATGTTGAGGAGAACACTTGTTTGAAGGGGAGGGACATGTTAATCCATAGACAAATCCCCATTATATATATATAAAACCCTTTATTAATACCTAGATATTGAATTATTACATTTCTAGTGTTATAGTTGTATGTTAGCTAGAACCCTTCATTGCGCTCTTTTATCTTAATTGTACCCTTTGTCTCCTATATATATACCAAAGAGACCTAGTCTTAGGATCATCTTATATAATCTCATATTGTATTATGAATTGGATATATTGTAAAAGGAGGTTTCCCCCTTGAAGTGAACTGTATTCATTTACTTTTTATCATTTTTAAGGCATTGGATCATAACACATGACCTTATGGTTCTATTCCAAAACATGATAGAATGACATAGAACATGTTTACCAGGGTGCATGTGTGTAGGTATGAATTCAAGTGCCAGTTCATATGAGAACATTCTTAAAATTTAGGTTTTCACTGTGTAGTTTCTTTTCTAGCTAGGAAGGTAGAACTAGGAAATTACTAATCTAGTGATCCATATTTATGAGGGAACGAAATGAAACAAAAAAAATGACAAAAATGTTATAGAAAGTTTTGCCTCACCCCATGCAACTTTCTCAGAAGACCTTTCCATTTCACTATGCAAACTTGATGTCCCCCTTTTCACTTCCCAGAGCCAAAAAATTATATTTTCCCACATATACGCGCCCTACAAGTTAGACAACATGCGTATACACAAGTTGCACCACTACAACCTGCGTACATCGATTTTGGTGCTCAAAATTAAAAATTGTGTTGGGTTTCCATGTCATGTTACAAGATCCATGATCCTTGACCTTCCATATACTAGAAACGTTCAGAATTTTCCCTTCAGTTCCATTTGAAGGTTATAGACTGGGCCATATCCAAACCGTGGAAGAGGGGAGAATTAAAATTTTGAGAGCAAAGATACTTTCGAGAAATTTTCACTTCACATTGAGTCTGCATCCCTTTTTCCTTTAAATTATGAACACATTGTTCATACCCCAATCTCTTCCCTCTTTGATGAAGAACCTCATTATCTCTCTTATATGAGATTTCCTTTGGTGGAGGATTGAAGTGCTGGAGTCCCAACTAAAAGGGAATTAGTTTCTCAGTTCCGAGACATGCTAACACAAAAGTTTGTCACTTATACACTTTCGTTGATCATTTTTTAATAGAAATTCTCTTTTCTCGTCCAATTGATATCTTGCAAATATTTGAATTATTATTCTAATAAATAATAATAAATTCTAACATATTGTTAACATAATAATGTTAACAATATTTGAATTATTATTCCATGGGTGCATTTGTTATGAATGTTAATATGATAATTCAAATATTATCAAATGTTAATGTTATGGTGATATCATATAAGAGAGACAATGAGGTTCTCCATCAAAGAGGGAAGATATTGGTGGCTGAACAATGTGCTTAGACTTTAAAGGACAAAGAGATGCAGAATCAATGTGAAGTGGAAATTTCTCCAGAGTATCTTTTCTCTCAAAAGTTGAATTCTCCCCTCTTCCATGGTTTGGATATGGCCCAATTTATAGTCTTCAAATGGAACTGAATGGATGATTCCGAATGTTTCTAGTATATGGAAGGCCAAGGATCATGGATCTCGTGATGTGACATGGAAAACTGACACAATTTTTAATTTTGAGCACCAAACTCGATGTACGTGGGCTGTAGTGGTGCAACCTGCATATATGCATCCTGTCTAAGTTGTAGGGCATGTATATGTGGAATATATAATTTTTTGGATCTAGGAAGTGCAAAAGGGGACTTCAAGTCTGCATGGGGAAATGGAAAGGCCTTCTGACAAAGTTGCATGGGGTGAGGCAAAACTTTCTATAACAGATGCCCCCTAATGTGTGAGGTCAGAGGAGTATCTACGATGGCTGAAATACATTATAATTCCAATAAGTGGAGTAATGGAGACTCAACTGGAAGAACTAGTTGCTCATGAGAATATTACAATCCATAATGACTTTGTACACATAGCTGCCAATTTGAATTACAATGCAGATCCATGTGGAAATATACCAAACAATTGTTCATGGCCATGAATAAGCAATACAAAGTAGACATATTCCATAGGCTGTCATACATGAACAAGGCCCAGTGGAAACTAGTCTCAAAATCAATCTGAAGATATATGTATACAATGGAGTACAATATGATCTCCCATGATCATTGAATTCATATAGGTACTAGTCCAATGAAAGATAGAAAAAGATCATGAAAGATGCTACTATAAACAAATGTCTTGAAGTCTTCTACACGATCCACCAAAGGTGAAAGTCTACATCAGTTGAATAGAGGAGTTAAGGTCAAACACAATGAGACTTCATTTGGTTACTGGTCATTAATGTATACCGTTAATAAATGCGAGACAACCTACCGATAATGAAAGTAGGTATCAAGGAACCGAGTACATTCTTATAAGTGTGAATAAAGGTGTTGATGTCGAAAAGTTGAAGAATCCATCGATCAAGAGACATTGATGTATTCCCAACTATCGATGGTGGGAGAACATGCAACTGATTACTGCAAGTCTCTAGGTACTCATAGGATGCTAGGCTTGGTTTCCAAAATAGATGAGCTGAATTTGATGGAAGGAGACCCACTGAAAGGAGAGCATTAAGGAATCTCTCATCAATCAACACAAGGTACAAAACAATAGCTTGATTATTTGGAGGAACTCAAATGAAGAGGATGTTCACGAACCAATGAACCCGTGCGTCTTTCACATGCACCAGCTACGAGTACTTCAGGAAAAAGACCCTCTGAATAGTAGCCAATAAAGAAGACTACCAAAAAAGGAGAGGAAACCACAAATAAGGCTAATGGAATCCAAGAGACTGCACGAATCCTAATGTGTGAGCATATTTATTTCTATTAGACACAAAGGAAACCCCCCAGTCAACGACCAATGACCAACTTTCGACTGTTGGGTTCAAGGTTACCTACCCATAATGAAAGTAGGACCAGGGTGCACAGTAGGACTACAACTTCATGTAACTCTGAGACAACTGCGGGTATGGATGACATGCAAAGTCAAGAATTTTGAGAAATGGCCGACATAGGTTTATAGACATCATTTGAACAAGAGCATGAGACATATGGAGGAATCCAAAAACATAGACTTGATGATGAAACTTTGTGATGCACAAGTAATCATTCAAACTCTTCATAGGGACTAGAAGAATACCCGTTGGAAGGAGTAAATATAAGTAACAAGCTCAGCTTCCTAAGGTCACGCTAAAACCAAACTTTGGATGACAAGTGGACTCAAAAGTTTGAGCTCTGTTCAAAGATGACACGACTGCTGCCAATATAAGATACTATTCTTTTCCTGCCCATATGTTTTGTTTTTTCATAGGCGAATGATTGCTATGATACAATGGAGGAAATGAGTGTCAGGAGTAAGAAACTAGTTCCAACAGTGGAACATACCTATGCTCAATGCAAGGAGGTGCATGTAGGGCATGAACACTCGGTGGAATGTTTCCTCTTAGGGTACAAGGTGTTAAGTTGCAAAGGATATAAACAAGGCTCTTCTTGGTTGGTGATGCAAATTGCTGAGGTAATAGGCTTGTAATGAGAAAGCAAGAATTGGAAATAGGCTTGATACTGCAAGAAGGAGGATGAAATGCAATTGCAACTTAACTCCAAATAATGTCCTTTTTCGTAAATTTAGTCCCCTAGGCCTGAAAAAGCATAAAACAATACCTAGGAGAACTCTTCTAGCCAATGTTGACTAGAGTGTTCCTTTTTCGAAATTAGTCTACTTGGTCCGAAAAGGGGTTAAAATACACCAAATAGACGTCCTTTCAAATCCATTTAACGAGTATAAAAGAGACAAGTTCACTCAACAATATTTTCACTTTTTTAGAGAGTTGGAAAAGAGCTTAACTCAGACTCAGGTGGAGTCCCATATGTACAGGTCAAAATGCTTGTGAGTAAGAATATGGGGTTCGAATGCAAAGTCATATTGGAACTATAAGGGACTCCTGGTCCTATGGAATAACTTCTGTATGGGCACCAAATGGCACAAAGGTTATAACTAGGGCACCCATGTTTGGTAAGATTCTACCACTTAATAACGACACTTTTGATAGTAGTAAGAAGGTTTTGTGTCACTAATAAATGGCTTCGTACCTAAGGCATACAAATTACAGTCATAGGATAATGAAAATATGAAAGATGGAGTGACACCCTATCCTATATGTTGGTAAAAGAAAATACCTGACGAAGTCATAAACGAACGATATGATGCTAGAAAATGAAAAAATCCCTGGACAAAACCACCAAAACCAACTCCTTCCACTGCACTATTAGTCCATTAGGTCGAAACAATAGCATAAACTATATAAAGTGGATACAAATTATCTACTATTAGTAAAAGTAACCAATTTTACCATACCATTTGAAATTTTTACCCACATAATGCACTTTGGAACAATTTTCCCAACATCTTCAAGTGCCAATTGCAGGAGCTACAATCAATGGAATTGACAACCGTCTAGACCAAGTAAGTTCTCTTGTCCTCCTCTTCATTTCTATAAGTTTAAATTTTAAATTTAGTCCTCATTTTTTGAGAATTTGAGGGAATACTATATAAATTAGGGTGTATGCCAACTATAGTTTATCGGGTTGCGTATATGAAGACATGTACATGGGTAAAGCAAAGCTGACTTGCATATATGTGGCTCTACATGTGACTGTTAACACTGCAGCCCACAAAAAAGTCCATAAACAAGTTTTTAAATGAATTTAAGTCAAAAAATGCTTCTCCTTTTGCAGGATGGTGCTTGAATGGAGAGAGAGAGGGAGCACAAGGAAGCATATGCAGCAGTGGAAAGAGATGCAGGGGCCAAACTATCTCTAAAAATATGTGGAATTTACAAATTTTGGTAACTCAAAGGAATGAGGGCTCAAGTGAGGTTACTCCAAATGATGGTAAACTTCTGGGATCCATATATAGAGGGATTCAATATCGATGGGCCACCATTGAGGATTGAAGTAGATGATATCTATTTTATCACAGGATTGTCTCGTCGGGGTGAGGTGGTGAATTTGAAAGCGCTGAGAATTGGGGGTGGTATGAAAATATAGGACTACATTTCTACCCACTATGTTGCAGGCATAGAAACATTAGGGATCCAAATCCCCATTAGGGTGATCGAGAAACTGAGTTTAAATATCATCGTTCTTGTACTTACATGGATCACGGGGTCGACCTCGTTGCACCAGGAATCAAGGCCACTCATGTCTTACATAGTGGAGTGTTACAGCCCACAATTTATGATTGGTGCACCTCACTACTGGCTAACATGAAGATTCAACTGAAAGATTGCAAATAGGGGAAGAAAATAAACTTTCGGTCCACATCCATATTGTGTAGTTTTTTCTTTGAGCGGGTTCCAGGATTGAGCCCTAGAGTGGAGATCATTCCACGCAGACCGCACGATCTAACCATGTCACGGTGGACTGACGTGATGAGGTGGTTAGGAGGTGGTAGGATACCAACCCCCTACAATGATGAGTTATTATTTTTGTGGCGTCAACATGTGATAGCCATAGATGACTACCCTTATTTTGGGGTAGACTACAAAGGAGATCCAGATATGCCTTTGCCACTAGGCTCCACCTACGGTGATATAGGTATGATTTTTTTTTATATATTTCATTTTTTTTGTGTTTTTTCAAAAAGAATAAAAAGAAACACAAATATTTTTGTATGGAACCAAGTATTAACAATGGCTTTGTCATGTAGATGTGGGTCTGCGATGACCAGATGGATTCCCATGACATTAGCGAAGGAACCGAGGAGATGAGCATGCGGGAGGATAGGCGGAGAGAGTGCTTCAAAATGTGCAGGGGAAGCTATCTCAATTGACACACATGATTCCTATGGTTCAGGTGGAGGATCTGCCAGAGGCTATGCAACAACAAGTGGTGGGTGTGCTCCGTGCATGGGTGTGACTCTTTCGACGTCTCACAAATGTCATAGTGTGCTATCATGATATGCATCTGACACCACATGCGTAGATGCCGTGGTCATTATATCTATCGACCATATATGTATTTTGATGGTGTGAGCCCCATTTTGTACTATGACACCATATTTTTTGGAGATATGAAATATAAAAAACATAGGTTTTCAGCTTTACTTATATATGTTGCAATGTGTACATTGGTGAATGTGTTTTATTTACTTTAGTTATGTGAGAAATGCCAATCTAAAACATAATTAGCATTTGCATCAAATACGTAATTAGAAACTCTAGGTATCAGTAATAAAATCAAAGTATCGTTCCAAAAGTCGTACTCGTAGGAATCATCAGAGTAGAGTAGGGTTTCACACACTGTAACTTCCATTTAAATGACATGCTACTAACTGGGAGTCTAGGCGAACCTCTAAAGACCGAACACCATGTGAAATGGCGTCGTGCAAAATCTCTATAACGACTCTACACTCAACCACATTATTTGTTGATGGCTCTAGAAAAATTCCACCTGAAGACAACTATTGGCCTTCGGGTGAGTAAATGACCTAGGCGGTGGAGGACAATTTCTAATGCCAACTGAAGACACCAACTGGTCCTCAGGTGAATAGATAACCCAAACAAAGGAAGCCATGTTCCACATATGAAAACTAGCATTGTCTTTGAATCCTAAGTAAACCAAATACTATTGACATCTTCCAAGCAAGGGAAAAATCAATAAGCAAGCCGATGACACAAAGGAAAAGGTATATATATTAATTAAAATACACTAGTATACAAAGAGTCGCACCCAAGCTTGAGGGATCAAGCATAATATATTTTTCGCGTAGAGCCCATTTTTTGGGATCATCCAACATATTCCATTCATAATTCTCCAATTCATGGGATCCTTTTTATAAAACACGTCGCACAATATAAGGACCGTGCCACATGGGGTTGAACTTGCCTGCCCCCAATGGTTCTTTGGCTAGGTCATATAAGAGGCCCAAGTCACCCTCAACGTACCATCGATGATAGACATACCTATCATACTGGACCTTAACATGTCATTTATTCACATTGATGGCCGTAGAGGTGTCTTGACACAACTCATCTAGGCATTCTAGGTGTATGAGGCGTTCTTCAAGATCGAAAGTGTCAGGTAGGAGCTCAATTGTCAGTCGAAGGGAAGTTGATTTCACATTCAATTGGAAGGATAGACTCCACACTGTGTACTAACTGAAAAGGATAAAAACAGGTGGAATTATTAACCAAGGTTCGATATGCCCAAAGCGCAGGGTAAAGCATTAGATGCCAGTCAAATTTTCTCTCGATGACAGTTTTTTGTAAAATGGTCCTGAGAGATTTGTTCACAGCCTCTACTTGTCCATTTTCTTGGGGATAATAAGGGGAAGAATGACCATGATTAAAACCCAATTTTGATGCTAACACCTTCATCATTTCATTCCGAAAGTGAATTCCATGATCAGTGACAATCTCCTTTGGGATTCCAATCTAGGCTATAATTTGGTTGAACACAAAAAATGCTGCAGTCTTACCATCAGATTTGATAGTAGGCATGGCCTCTACCCATTTAGTGAAGTAATCCATGACCACGATAATATGTTGATGCTCCACAGTCGAAGTTGGGTTACAGTCCATCAAACCCACCCCCCACTTAGTGAAGGGACCGACGATGATGATTGGGTGAAGAGGGGATGGATCTGAGCACATTTTCTGAGTGAATACGTGGCAAGGGTGACACTTCTTGACAGCTTGAACACAATCTTTAAAAATTGACGGCCAAAAATAATCATCTCACAATATGTTTTGGGCTATCGCAAGCCTGGATAGATGACCACCACAAGCCCCACTGTGATAGTCATTAAGAACAAAATCAACTTCTTTGTGAGTCAAGAAACGATGCAAGATATTACCTACGCCTAGACTATACAAAGTTTCATCGATGATAAGGTATTTTTTATTTTGATACCATATATGTCGTCGATCGTCTCTCGACAGATGCTGGGGTAACTTCAAGGTTTGAAGATAAATAAAAAAGTCTCCATACTAGGGGTCCGAAGACGAGATAAGGAAAATATGTTCATCTACGAATGAATCTTCATGAATGACATCCTCATCCAATCGAGGTAAGTCTGATATCAACTCGGAAAAAATTAGTGATTTCTTAGATTTTGCTGAAGCAAAATCGAGGTTAAATTCTTGCAAAATAACAATCCACTTATTGTATTTTCCCCCTATGATACACCTAGTAAGGATGTATTGAAATGGATTGACATCAACAACTATGGTAGTTTTTCAAAGCAATATATAATGTCATAATATTTGAACCGTATGTACAAAAACCAAGGATAGCTTCTCAACGTGAGAGTATTTAAGTTCATGATCGACTAAGTTTCGACTAAGATAGTAGACAATGTGCTCATGGAGCTCATCATCCTCTTGAACCAAAACCATACCAACCATCGCTTTGGACATGACGATATAAATAAAATAAGCTCTACTATAGTCTGGAGGCTTCAATAGAGGTGTCGATACCAAGGCTTTCTTAAGAGCATCGAAGGATTCCTGGATTCGTTCATCTCATATAAACAGAGTTTCCTTCTTCAAAATATTCATGAAACCCTTAGTTATATTGGCATAATTTACTATAAACTGATGCAAGAAGTTATCTTTCCCCTATAAACCCTGAAGTTGACAAATGTTGCGCGGGGGAGGCAATCGAAGTATTTCCTCAACCTTCATAGCATCCACCATGATCCCATTCTCAGAGACTAAGAATCCTAAGATATGTCCAGACCTAACATAGAAGATGCACTTGTGAGGGTTTAAACATATGCGGTAATAACGACATCTCTTAAATACTAGTCGAAGGTGAGTAGAGTGATCTACTCTCTTGCGAGAGTGAGCAATGAGGTCATCGAGGTAAGCTTCGACGATATGCTTGAGATCATGAAAAGAGAAGGTCATGGCTCATTGGAAGGTTGCTCAACATTTTTAAGGTTGAAAGAATTTTTCCAGTATGCAAAAGTACTGCAAGGACAAATAAATGACGTCTTATGTTGATCCTCGGGTTTGATCTGAATTTAATTATATCCTGAAAATCCATCCATAAAATAAAAAAACTCGCTTCCAACACACTCATCGAGAATATTATCAATGAAAGGTGTCAGTAAGTTTTCTTTAGGACAAGCCTTGTTTAGGTCTCAAAAATCCATACATACACAAATGGTTCCTTTTTTCTTATTCACGAGAACGAGGTTGGATACTGATATGAAAATGAAGAAGACTTGTATCTTTTAAATTATTTGTAAGTGTTAATTATGTGTGCTTGGGAAAAAGGATCAATTTGCAAACACATAAATTAGATAGTTTTCACACTTAATATGCACATAATAACCAACAATTAATAGCCAAGAGTAAACACATAACACAACAAATGATAAAGGAGTTCACCCCTCTCTTGGGCTACATCTCCTGGTCCAGCTTCCAATGGATCTTTTATATTATTTTCTCAAAGTGATAAGAAACGTTCTTTGCAATGATAAAAATTCCAAATAGATCACTCCAATGGCTCCAGAACATCTAAAAATGCCTAGCTGGGCTCTTTCTACACCTGGTTTGGCCAAAAAATGAAGAAGTTACACCTCCTGGAAGTTTCCCCCTTCAAGCTTGTTGTCTCTGGTTCTCCAATTCGCACCTGTGTGTGACTAACCCGACTCCCACAACATTCTTGAGTAAAAAACCCAGCATCACGTGTGCTCTGCAATTCAGGGCAATTTTTCGAATAGTTAGTGTGAATAATGCCCCCTTGGGCAAAGGTTTTGGTCACATGGGGGGCCATATGTCCACGTCCCAGTGCCTATCTCGGGCCCGTTGTGGGAGAGGCATGTAGTGTTGACACTTGGTGGGCGCATGGAAAACTTGAACATTGGTTGTTGTATGCATTAATACCTCGTGCGCCAATGGTTATATGGTAAGTCGTATGGTATAATGAACTGGGGGCTAGGGATAAGCCTCGAGCCTTTTCTCCGCTAGCGCAAAATTGGTTTGAATTCAAATAAATTCGAAATGGTATGTGGTTAAGTAACACATGGCAGGCAAGCTGGTATCCCGAGCCCTGCCAAACCTTTGATGTGTCCATCTAGAGGTCAGAGGTTCGACCCCCACAGACTACACACCTTTTATTACAATGGAGGGGTGCCACGTGGAAGCCCACATGGCACCATATACTTGGTCCACCACATTGCCATGTAAGCAATGCCATCTCATATACTGACATGTTTCACCATGTGATTAGTCCACCTCATGTGCCACATGGACCTCTGCTAAGTCACCTCTGCTATGTTCCAGTACGACCACCTACAATGTGTCTAGTACAAACTCCTACCACGTGTCTAGTACGAGCATGCCACGTCAGCATATGAAAACTCATCACTTCCACGTCACTGTATGGTCGTACAGATTGTACGGTCGGCTGTCACGTCAACATTGTACGAGCTGTACAAACTATACAATGAGAAAAATGTTGCTTGTTTGGAAAAATGGACATAATGTGATATCTCTCACATACAACGTTTGTTTGAACCCATTCACATTACATTGGGATCGTGAGGACAAGGCCTACATAGATATCCATTTTGAAGCAATTCTGAGCACTTTTGTTTTTGAGAAAAAATTGATCCCCTGGATCAGATACCCATTCAGTCAAGGGAACCAGGTAGATGAAACCAACATTAAGTAGTTTATCTACCTCTACCTTAATAACAGAGGCCTTCCTAGGATTAAAAACTCTAAGCCACTGTTGAACATGTCTAACATCCGGATAAGTCTTGATCTAATGTTTGACAATGCTAGGATCAATCCTTGACATCTCTTTGTACGATCAAGTGAATACATGACAAAATTCTTTGAAGAGATCGATGTAGATATGAATTTCTTCAGGCGATCAATCCACACCGATATACACATTTTCAATTTTTCTATGAATTTGAGAGATTTCGATCGTGACGGTAGGAGGAATATTCACCATGTTTCCTTCGACATAAATTCCATGCGTATCTAGTGGAACCATAGTGTGACCAACCATGTCACTCAAGTTGGATCTAAAATCATCCTGTTCGGTCTTAACAAGTTCTGGGAGGAAGTAAGAGCAATGATGCATATTGTCCCAAGGCCTATCAAAACCATTCATGGCCTCTAATATGGCTTCATCCAAAGGTAAAGTATCATCGAGGAAATCATGTGAGAAAGATGATGAGGTGTCCCATTCGAGCTCAAGAACAGGATCCTCCTCGTCCGTCTGTGAGGAGACAGGATCCGAGTCAGCAGTAGAATCAAGAACAACCTGATACGCTATCTCTACCGCTGACAGTGGTATTTCCATTCCAATATGTGATTGATCTTCACAAGACATGGTTGGGGAGGGTAGGGTCCAAAGATCATTGAAAGGAACATATCTCATTGATGAAGAAGACCTACTGGAAATGGCATAAATGTGATGAATTGGTGCCACAAAATCAAAGGTACCCATGAGGGAGGAATACATTTCAGCACCAATATCCTCAGTTGCTGGCTTAGAATTGTCGATCACTGGGATCGAAGGTCCAATTGATGCATTATGACTAGCATGAAAAAAGGATAACTGATCAATCATCACTATTTTCCCTTCGTGAGGAAAACATAAAGTGCCGAAAATAGATGATATGACTGCAGTCATAGCATAAGTCCAGTTACACCCTAGTAACAAATTATAGTTAAGGGGCGCATCAACCACCTTGACATCCACCTCCACTGTCTTTCCACATAACTGGACCAGAAAGGTAGGAGTAATTCTGTGGGGACGGAAAGAATGACCATCAAATGCAGTCAACATAGTCAGATATTGAGAGAGGGTTGGAGATCCAATGGCTTTCCAACAAGTTAGGGACATCACGCACGTTGCAACACCTTCATCAATAACAATACTTTTGATGGTATACTTCGAGTAATCGACATGGATTTGAAAGGCCACATGGTAAGGCAAGCGAGGCTTAACATCTGTGACGTCAAACTTGATAACCTTTGAGCCACACGGGTCTAGAGCTCCTAATGACGATAACAAGGAATTCCTCTTTGAAGGACACGTCTGGAGCACCTCCAAAACTGACATCACACAAGGGGTTTGACTGAGATCTTCGACAATCGAATAGTTCTAGGAAGCTCTAGAATTACAGTTATGGGAAGAGCATTTTAGTACTCCTTTTGAAATACGAGGCAGAGGCTCTGGAGTTTCGATTTGGAAAGGTGTTTCTAGAGGAGGGGAGGACTCTGGACCTACACCAGTCTATGAAGAACTGTAATCATGAGATCGAGTGGGTGCATTAATTTGAGATTTGGCCATATTTATGTAGAGATGGTCACCTTCATGTGCCTAGGGGTTTTTATTCCCACTCAACACATTTTCGGCATTAGAGGAGCTCGAAGCCATGTGCTGATTATGTGGAAATAGATTAGTCAACACAACAGGTGGTTGAGATAAGAGCCTCAAGGCTTCCTCAAGGTTGGGGCATAGGTGGGTAAGGTGATCATCTTTACAAATTTTACATCGAAACTTCACTGTTCACTTTTATTTCTTTCCCTCACCAACATTATTATTCGATCCATCATTGTTAGTGTTGTCCTTGGTTTTGTTATTATTTCTCCCACCCTTACAATTATTACCTTATCCTTTCTTTATATTCCTTCCTAGTTGCTGGTTACCATTTGGGTTGGTCGACGACTATACATAATGCACATACGCCGACTGAGTGGGAGTGGAGGAAAAAGACAAAGCTTGTCCTACTATAGACTAGCTTAGAGACAACTCCTTCAACTGGTTCATCACCAATTCTGTAGGCTTAGCATTTGTAGGGCCTATGATGCCATCGACATGAGGCCCAAGATTTTTTCTATGGTCATAATTTGACCTTGGTGCGTCAGGAAGAATTTCGTATAACATCCCAGATTGAGCATATATGAGGTTGAATTGTCGGGATTTGGGAATAGAATCGTAAGGGAATTAGATGAGCACCAAATATGAAAAGTAGTAACGTGATCACATGGACCCTTTCTAGTCTTTCCCTTGAATTTCATAATGTCCGAAGGAGGATTGGTGCAGACGGGGGGCCATGATGGGTCATGACGCACTGGGTCATTCATTAATTTCGACAGATCTGGAAAATTAAGTGTGGCCAGAAAAGGGAGTCGTGGTTGTGGCATTTGGGCCCATGCTCCAGGGAAATATTGATGATGAGGTGTTGCAATCCATCTAGGGTTTTGGTACACCATGGCCTTGTACGGTATGGTAATATCCTCCTCCAAATTGATTCATAAGAGGCTGGGTGGGAACCATACCTGTAGGGATGTTATAATGAGGGTTATAAAAATTTCCCTCATCTAGAGTGGCTCTAGGATAGGGGTTTCCCATAGCATGAAATTGACTCCCACCGGGTGGAATATGCGGAGGAGCCATGCCCCCAGGTCCAATACAAGGATTTGTATTATTTACTAGAATGGAAGATGAAATTTGCAATGTCATATTCGACATACTAAAAGAGAAAGCGTTAGAGACCAATGAAATAGAATAAGCATTGTATCTAGGTGTACCAAAAAGAGACCCAAAAGGGTTCGTTACTATGGGTTGAGTAGAAACCACAGGCCAAATAGGAGTGATGACGAGAACCTGTGACACTACAACCATAGTGGTTCAAGGGGTTGAGGGAGTCCCATTAACTATGAAAGGTATGGGAGTGGAAGGAATCCCAATATTGTTCTAACTCAGATCAGTACTCATACTTGTATGATCACAAGTCTCGTAGGTGGAGGTGTGTGTACCACTCTTGATAACTTTATGCCTTTTAGAAGGAAAAGACTCAATTTATAGTGGTAACTTCAACAAATGACAAGACCTACACGAAGTTGGTTTGGCTCCATGATGACTCAAGACTCAAGATATGAAACCAAATCCTAGGGCCAACTAACAATCAAACAACACACCAAAATAAACAAAAAGGCCAAATTCACACAAACAAGATATAGTAGCTAAAAAGGGGCCTCCATCACTAATGTAGGTATGCCTCACCCAAGAGGGGTATGTGACTCCCTTCAAAAGATCAGAGATATCATAATCAGTTATAAGGGTTCTTGTGGGATTAACAATGCAGTTGGTCAAATCCCCCCGAAGAGGTAATCCTCGATAAAGGTTGTGTGTCGTCCGACCCTTATTTGACTCAGGGTACCTGCATAATAACCCCTCCAAGTAACCTATGTGGTTACTTATGTCAAGAAACTAAAGCCACCATGATATAACCAATGCGTAGGTGAATAGTCGTAAGTCAGCTCCATCATATGGGAAGGGTAACAAAGCTTGAAATCTTGAAAGAACCACCACTACTACATATTGGAAAAATTGCAGCGATCTACTTGCAATGTTATGGACCAAATTGGCCATACTGTCAAAAAATAGAGGAAATTTTAATTTTTTTTTCTGCATACTGCCCGATATCATCAGACATGCGATGTCCTTTTCAAATTGTCGCAAGAGAAATGACCTTCATAAGACGTCTCTCTTGCGACGACATCAAATGTGTGTCACACCTGGAACAATGTTGACACTAGCCCCCCCCGGAAACTGTTACCCACTATTTGACAAAGTCAACATTGACTTGGTCAACTATCGTCAAAATTGTGACGTTATAAAATTTATAATTATGTTACATTTTATAGATGTTACTTTAAGTTTTCTATAACAATGACGGTTCAAAAAGGGTATACGTTCTTCTTGGTGAAAAAAAAAACATGTTTTTTTTTCATATGTTATAATCGAAAAATATAATAGATATTCTGTTATACACCACTTAATTTTAGAACATAATCATCAGTATATGTCTATGGGGAAGAATGTTAGAAAACATTAGAGGTGGGAAAAAAATTAAAGAGGGTGAAAAAGGTGACGGTAAATGTTATTTCCCTTGCAATTTTTTTTGTACTAGATGTCCTGAAAGAGTTTTAATAGCAACAACTAAAAAACATTGTAGAAATATGGGCACATGGATGGGGGGTCAAACAAATATCATCCCATGGTAATTATATATATATATATATATATTCATTATATGTTTTAATATTGATTGTATTCTCAAACTTTTATACTATTATATACATGCACTAATTTTTCATGATTGTTTGTAATTATAAAGTTAGATTCGCCCCCCTAACTTTCTGTAGAAAGGACCAAGTAGTAGCAAAATTAATGTTGTACAAGATGAGGAACATGAAGGAGATAATGAAGATCAAGTTAATGATCGCATGGAAGTAGATGACAATAACAACATAGTTCAAGATGATGGGACAAATTGAATGATCCAAGACTTATTCGATCATCCAAATGAGGATCATGGGGATAGTAGTGATGGTATTTATGATGAACCTCTGATTGAAAAAGCAAAAAACCAACTTTCTAAAGGGTCAAGAGAAAATATTATCTCCACTACATTACTGTTGGTGAACTTAAAGGTTACGAATCATTTGTTGAACACTTGTATGACATAGATCCTAAGGTCTGTAATATGTTTCATCACATCTACATAAAGGTTGACTTTTCCCCCTTTTTTTAGTGTTAATTAATGTTGAATATAAAAATGCAATATTTACAATTACTATTCTTTACATTACCTAGTTATTTTTTTATGTTTTAGATTGCTAGGTGAATTTCTGTTACCCTCGTCAAATATTTTACCTCGCACATATCGAGACTTACGTGCCATTATGAAAGACATTAGAATGTATTATCAAAATATAGATGCATGTCCTGATGATCATATTATGTATTATGGACAACATGCATCAAAACAAAAATGTCCGGTATGTGGTATTAGTAGATATCGATCCGATCAAGTAACAAAAATGGTGCCTCGAAAGGTTCTCTAACATATTCCCATAATTCCACATTTGCAGCGACTGTTCAAGTGCCAAAGCATAGCACAGTTTATGGATTACCATGCATGAAAGAGAATTGAAGATGGCATTCTTCGAATGCTTGCAGATGGTTATGCATTTAAGTAAATTGCAGCAAAATGGCTAGAATTTACAGATGAACCTCGTAATGTTAGGCTTTCATTGGAAACTAACGGTGTCAATCCATTTGGAGAGCTTCAACTTGTTTACACAATATGGCCTATTTTTGTTATCAACAATAACATTCCTCCTTGGATGTCAATAAAGAGGGAACACATAATGTTGAAAATGATTGTTCCAAGTATTTGTTTACATTAATTTTTTTAATGTAAAATTTTCATTTTTCTCTTTTTTTGCATAATACAATTTATTTATTTATTTATGTATACATACATACAATGGTAGTATTTTCATGTAATTTCAAACAATTAGGTGAGTACCAACTTAAAGATATAAATGTGTATATCTAGCCTCTTATAGACGAACTACTAGAGTTATGTGAGGGAATCACTATGTATGACATCTGTAAACCAATTGGGAAGAAGAAATTTCAATGCTGTGGAATACTTTTATGGACAATTCATGATGCCCCGTGACTAACACATTTTTTTGGTATGTAACGTTCCATATTGCACACTTGAATAGTATATAGTTAATTGAATATATCATGCATGTTGTTTAAATAATCATTTCGTATATTAATAATTCACATTAATCCATCTGTTGCAGGTCTTCAAAAAAAGGGTAAATTTGCATGTCCATTTTGTGGTCTTAAGATGAAATCTCGTTGGTCAATTTTTTTAGGAAAGGAGGTGTTTGATGAGTATAGACACCTCCTCTCTAAGAACCATAAGTGTCGTACTACTGAAAAATATATTTTCAATGGGAAACAAGAGACTGGACTAAAACCACAAAGAATGACACCTCACTTATGGAAGTTGGCATATGACATAATTAATCCTCGAGGTACATATTTTGTTTATGTATTGTAAATGGAGTCATGTTTTGATATTTTATTTTAATTATTTAATTTATTTTACTGCATTTGATAAATAGTGTTATAATTTTTTTATGCTTCATCAATGTCGTCGTCGTGAAGGTAGTAATAATGGGATTCCACGAGGAATGAAATATTATCCCACTCAATTCATGAGGTTGCCTTAATATGAGGAGATAAAAATAGTTCATTTGTTTGATACAATGCATATCGGGAAGAATGTGTTAGAAACATTATGGAGAATCATAGATGGCAAGAGGGATAAATAATTTTTTTTCAAAATTTGTAATGATATTCAGGAAGGCAATCATGCAATGCAAAGTGTGATCAAATCAAAAAGCGATGGAGAACAAAATAACCTTCCACGGTTATTAACAGAGAAACAAAGAAATGGTGTAAAAGAGGTCATTCAAATAATTAAATTTCCCACATGTTTTTGTTCAAACATAAAGAATATCTTAATGAAGAAAGGTGAATTTGGTGGGGTAAAAACACATGATTGGCATAGATTCATTACGGTAATTAATAATTATAGTATTCATACTTATATATTGGTCGTATACATTTTTTGATAT